>JAOBRD020623237.1:3215-15474 GCA_027575215.2 Hydrozoanthus sils
TCTTGAGACGAGACATATGAGAATTCTCGCAGAAAAACAAGGCGTTTTCATGTAGCTGAGTATAGGTGTCTTGAGACAAGACAACGTGTGAATTCTCGCTGAAAAACAAGGTGTTTTGATGTAGCTGAGTATAGGTGTCTTGAGACGAGACATATGAGAATTCTCGCAGAAAAACAAGGCGTTTTCATGTAGCTGAGTATAGGTGTCTTGAGACGAGACAACATGAGACTTCTCGCAGAAAAACAAGGCATTTTCATGTAGCTGAGTATAGGTGTCTTGAGACGAGACAGCGTGAGAATTCTTGCTTTGTTCACCAATTATTTCTTTCACTCCAGCGGAAAGTACTGTACCCCCAATTTCAATGCCTAGTTGAACCCATAGGAAGCACAAGTTCATGCCTAAACGGCATCTAGTTTGAGGTAAAAAAGATTGTCTCTGCTTCATGCTTCGTGCTAGGTCATTTGCCTCCTGCTACGTCATCATTGCACGCTTCAAGTCTAAAAAATGTAACAGGAATGGCGAGAAAAGGTTTTATTTTCAAAAATTACTATTATTAAAGGGTTCTACTTTTCATCTGGAACTTAAAATAAGGTTGATGGGGACTTTAAGCACGTAAAAATGTGATACACAAGACAAAATCATTTTATTTTATTTTTTATATATATTGTCCATAGCATAAGTACACTGTGTGCTATAATGTTATAAATACACTCAGACTTTATTGCATAATTGTTTGGTTCAAATATGAGTAGCAATACTGTTGCACAATGTTAACTGGGTCACTTTTTTCATGTACATCAATTAACTCTAATGCAATTTGCTCTGCAAAATTTAGGTTTTTGATTCACAATAAAATAGGTGCAACACTGAAACCTATCACAATTGCTTAATAGGAAATTAATTTTGTCATTATCATGGACAAAAATTTCAAAAATTTTTGAGAGATTCTTCATATCCGCTTTTAGAGAATCTGCTTTTATGGTTCCTGCTTTTAGAGATTCCTCTTTTTATCATTCCTGCTTATTAGAGATTCTGCTTTTTATTCCTGCTTTTAGAGATTCAGCTTTTTATCATTCCTACTTTTAGAGATTCTGCCTTTTATTGTTCCTGCTTTTAGAGATTCCGCCTTTTATCGTTCCTGCTTTTTCCGTTACCCAATTCCCATTCCCAGGTACCCCATTCCTGCTTTTAGTACTAGCCATTTGCTTATGGCCAAGTTTTTGTTTGCAAGCGTTTGACCTTCTTAACATTTTGAACTTCAATTATAATTTGAATTCTTACACTTGATCTACTCAAAGTCCGAATATAACTTCCCAAGTTCTCTTTGTTTCATTTTTAAATTTGTTAAATAAAAAGCGCAGAGGCTCCGTGTCAGTTCGGGATTTGCAGAAAGTTGTTTTAAAAGTAGCGATTCGGTTGTTTCGCAAAGCTCACAAACTAAACTTGTTTACTCGATCAGTAACCAGACCTGTTAGCCATTGTAACATTTGTCTTCAAGTTCAAGGGAAAAAAATGGATAGTGCTGAGCCATTAAATTGGATTGTGAGAAAAAATTAACGGGTAACTCAAGCCATTAAAACGGCTTCAAGTAAACACTTAATGCCTATACAAACAAACTTAAAAGATTATAAAAGCATTTAAACAGATGGTAGACGGTTAGAAACGTTTTCAACTATTATAATGGATAGGCGTTAGTGTACGTTTTCCCATGTGATGCCACAAATATTCTGCCACTATCCACCTAAATTGAAATAGGATAAGTGTTTATTATATCAGTTAAAATTTAGCCAATTTTTTGACAGAAGCAAACAGAATGGCTACCTTTTAACTCACTGCTGTGATAGAAAAGTATATAGGCCTAGATTTCAGGCTTCACCTCTGACCTTGACCCTTGCAAAGTGCTTCATAATGTTCGAGTCATATGACTCTAGGTAGTCTTCAGGGTGTGCATTCTGTAGGACCTGAGTTCTTAGTCTGCCCAGAGGTCAACATTAAGAACTTCAGTTTACAGTCCAAATAAGCATGTAAGACTTGGGGCAAAATTACCATGGGACAAAATGACTTGTTGCCTGGATTTGCATAGTTTTGCATTTGATAAATATTAATGTGATGTACACAGTGTTGTTCAAGAACCTCTAATGTCTTCATTTGCAGGTTCCTATATATGACTTTACAACACATTCTAGAATAGAAGATGAAGTGGTATGTATTGTGTATGTACATTACAAAACAGCTACATGATGTGTATATATCATTGGAATGCTGTTTTTCACTGAGACTGGGATTTATCGATGACCCTTTCAAGTTCAGATTAGAATCTCATTAATATTTGTTCATCATTGTTCTGCTATCACTAGAGTTGTTCAAAATGCTCTGCCTATATGGTTAAAGCTTAATTATTAAAAATTATATAAAGGCTATGTAACACTACAAAAGTTTCCAAGCATTTTTGGTTAAAAATCATTATCACCATTATTACTTCGCCTTAATATATTCTTTAATACTGTAGTTATTCACTTTTAAGAGGCACCTTTTTCACATAATATCTAAATCTTGAGCGCAAACCCAGGTTGAGTTGGCAGTTGTGACTTAAAACCAAGTTTTAGGGAAAAAAACAAATGATTTCCAAAAATAAACTCGATAAAAATGTGTTCATTTCATCTCTCTAAAATGGGGGTTGTAGCTTAAAAGTGAATGCGGCTTAAAGTGAATAACTACTGACAGTAGTTAGTATTTAATCAATATAATATTATAAAAGATTTTAGTCAAAGGACTTTCTTTAAAATCACTGATGTGACAAAGCCTTGTGAATAAATATAATTTATAATACTATAAGAAGAATAAATACTTAATACCCTAACTATAATCACTTAATGTTTGTTGAACTTTAAATTTTCTTGCAGAAAGACTTGTATGGTGCCAATGTTATAATATTTGAAGGAATTATGTCATTTGCTTTCCCAGAACTAAGAAAAGTAAGTTGAAATTCCAAATTAACCACTGTGAAAAGTGTACAAGTGAAACAAATACAAGCTTGGGGTTAAAACTTATAAGCTGTAAAAACATTTGTGTCTTCTCTTTCAGTTGATGGATATGAAAGTGTTTGTCGACACAGACTCAGATATTAGGTTAGCGCGAAGGTAAGCCATGCTGGAGTTGTTCTCTTAGAAATACACAATGGAATAAAGAATTCAAATTATTAGCCAGTTGATCAATCCTTTGCACCTCAAACCTTAGATGAAATTTGGAAGACAATGGATTTGTTATAAATAACTTTCTTAATCATTCCAAAAATCCTAAGAGACATACAGCAGTTACAGACATTTTAGGAAGTTCAGCAAGCTCAGCCATTGTTGTAGTTTATTGTCCAATGCTAGACACTATTTTGTTCTACATTTTATTGTAATTTGGCATTGAAGAGAACATCAACAGATTAAGATCATGTTATTGTATTTTGTGTATAATTTTAGCAACAACTATATAGATTGTTTCAGTAAAATAGTTGCACCACTTTTTTTCGTTTACAATCAGATTTGATAATTGACTTTGGCCAGGTAAACAATTTACTTGTAGAAAGCTTGAGCCTGCAGCCTAGTTGGTAAACATGCAGTATACTATTATAATGATGTCAGTACATCAATGAGCTATAGCTCGGTTTTGTAATTTATCCAGAACTGTTACTAGGGAAAGCCCAGGAACTGATCTCTATTGCACTCAGTTCTGCAAGTAGAACTTCTGGGGAAGCTTTTCTTAGATACAATTTATCAGAAATGGCAAAATGATATGACAATTTTGAGGCCTCCATGACTTTGTTTTTAGTCAGGATAGTTTCTCATTGCTTTGGTTTGTTCGCACCTTAGAAATGATGGATTTGAGCTGAAGCAGTGTAGTTTTTTATATCAGTTGGAAGTGTGTATCTCACTCTTTTGAAGAAGAGTTGTTAAATTGCAAAACTCTACACATCCTTTTCAAGGCAATTTTTGCCCATTTATATATTAAGCAGGTCATTTTTATCATTACTTTCCAGTTAATTGACTCTCATTGTTAAGAATGTTTTGTTAAGATTGTTTTCTTCCTTGCATATATAGTGCACATGCAAACAACCTATGCTTCAAATAAAAAAAGGTATTTTGAATACTGTATAAGGTAATGAAATTAATGCTTCAGTCATGCCCTCAATTTTAAGCTGTGTGCTCAGCAATCACTCAGGCTCACTGTACAGGGAAATTATAACAAAATCATGGTGTATTGATCTAAGAAAAACTTATTTATTCTTTTTATTGATCTGTCAAAAATTCAGTAGTTCTTTCAGAAGGCTTAAATGTTTCCTGTTCTTTCTGTCTTAATAACTAAACGAGGTCTGTCTGGGAAAATATTTGGCCAAAGCTTTTCAGATCAGTAAAAGAGAACAAACAACTATCTCTGCACACTTGCATTAGTGAGAAATTGGTCTGGTCCTGTTCGGGAAGTTATTGGTCAGGACCGGTTTTCAAACAATCATTGCACAGGATTTGGTTATTGACCCAAGAAACTTGACTTGCCATGTAATAATTAAAGAAGATTATTGTATTAATAGCTTGAAGCCTAAAAAATAAAAAGATAACTAGAAAGTGTAAGACGTTTCATATAGATTTTGTACAAAGTGAGAAATTTGCATTTTTGTTTTTGAAGCATTGTTGTTTAGTTGTTTTAAAAGGGCTAACAGTGCTAACATTGTACAGTGAGTAATATTTTCTTCACTTTCTGAAACCATGTTTTAATTCAAAATGTAAGAATGTGAATGTAAAATTTAAGAACTGTGACTGCCAAGTGTGAAGCCCCAGGATTGACCCTCGGCCTTAGTAACACTATCTGTGGACTGAGTTGAGAGCTCTGGGACAGGGACATTAAACTGCTGGTCCCAACCATTAATCTTCTTTAGAGAAAGGTTGGCTGTGATTGGCAAATAAATAATAAATGTCAGAATTTGTTTTACTGTATGCTACTTAAGCAGCTACTTGCTGGACACTTCTATTGTTTAGTTGTTTTGGGGTATTACCATAAAATTAGAGGAGACAACTAAGTTTTATTGTTTGTTTAAGCTGTTATTTTTACTACAGGCTTAAAAGAGACATCTCTGAGAGAGGGAGAGACCTCAAGGGAGTCTTGCAACAGTATAACAAGTTTGTCAAGCCAGTAAGTACAACAGCTTTAACTTTATTATATTACTTATTTTACTTTATTATATTTTTCTATTTCTCAAATTCCCGTTGTTTTCACTGGTCATACACATACCGAATAATTCTGATAATAAGCCCCACCTAAGCCCCACCTAAGCCCCCCCCCGGGGGGGACTCCCATATGTTGTCGGACAGGGGTGATTGTCCTATCTTTAAGGGGATTGAAATTCGGGTTAAGGTATCTTTTAGGATATAAGGCAGAAATTTCTCCACAAAACGGTATCTTTTAGGGTGTTTGCTGCAAAAATATGAAACGCTTTTGCTGGTCTAGGCTGTATGTAGCTGCTGTTTCTTGCATAATCATAGCTGGTATTTTTTCAGGGGTTGAAATTCTGGTTAACCACACCTAGGTTGGTATCAATTTCGTTTCCCAACAAGTACCCCTGTCCAACAACATAGCTTTTTTATGGGAGTCCCCCCCCCCCAGGGTGTTTAGGAACCAAATTTTCAAGCGGAAAACTCCTTCTATGTATACAAGAACCCCTCCTCCCTTGAAAATAGGCCCCTGGGGGTTAAATTTGGAATAATTAGATTTAAACATAATGTTGAATTTAGGGGGTAAGTTATTTGTGAACTATACAGTGTGTAGTTTGTTTTCACAGTGCAGATCACAGAACTTCACTGGTGGAGTTTTCGCCTCATAGCATCTCTATTTTTTCCATGTTTTCCTTTAATAAATTATGCCAGCAGTTCAAGTGCACCACCTTGCACCCACACTCTAATTAAACCTTTGTGTTTGACATCCTTTCTTTGGGAAAAAAACAAAGTACCAAACACTGAATTTGATATCCAATGGTTTTTTTTTATAAAATTGTAATTGCATTGATGGTAGTATTGACGGTCGTAAGTACATGATTGAAAACAAAAGTAAGAAAATCAGTAATAAAGACAGGTTGTTCGCAGAAAGTCTTGAAAAAATTACAGCTCTTGATATGAACAAAATGGTGTTTTCAAAACGCAATTAAAAATTATTCCTCCATGTTTAAAGCCCCACCCCCTCTCCCCCAAAGATAATTTGGCAAAAAAGCCCTTTGGCTGAAAATACACCCCAGGGCTTGTTATTGGAATTTTATGGCGTTGTATACATTTCCTTCAGGCCTTTGATCCGTGTAATCATGAACAGCATTTTGTGTGTGATATTTCTTCAGGCCTTTGATCCGTGTAATCACCAACAATATTTTACAAGTGATGTTTCTCAGGCCTTTGATCAGTAATAGATCACCAACAATCTTCTATGTGTGATGTTTTTTCAGGCCTTTGATCAGTATATATCGCCAACAATGGTCTATGCTGATATTGTTGTACCAAGAGGTGAGTATTATGGAATGTAATATGTTTTTTATGTGGATTTTTTTTATGATTGTCTCACATCAGATTGTTGATTCCCTCACACATTTCAAGAAAATGTGTAAAGATACAATAAAAGAAGTTGCTTGAAACAAATATTTTTGGTCTTTAAATCAGTTTAGTGAAGTTAGAGTCAGTTAAATTCATTTTGGCTTTTATTAGGTATTAACCTAATCCTCTTTTATTTGAAATTAATAAAAAAGCCTAAGTCGTTCATTTATGGAGAATTCTATAATGTGTTGAGCTTTTTGGTCGGAAATGCGTTTTTGATCAATAGTTTGTCAACTCATGAATACTAGGTGGTGAAAATGATGTAGCGATTGATCTAATTGTTCGACATGTCAGGACACAGCTACAGCTGGTAAGGATATTGTTAAATAGATATATTAGATCTAAGTTTGTTATATAAACAGGTTGAGGAATTTAATACATCAACTATACAATACAATACTCTATAATTTGTTGATCAATACATTACTCTTTGTAACATGACTTTGAGTTATACCTAGGTTTGTGTTTTGACAAGCTTTTCTTGCACTGTTTGACTATTGAGGACTTGCATGAAACGAGTGCAAGAACAAGTCATGTGAAATTTTATGACTTATTTTATTCCATTTTGCTGGCATCTTTTGTGAACCAGCAAACGCAGTCCATTTACAAAGAAAAACATTATGAACTATCCAACAAATTATGAACTATCCACTTTAAGAATAAGTTTACTATAGTACATAAACAGATCGGGGAATTTACTGTACATTATCTAGAAGACTGTAAGGTTTGCTCACTGATATGTTACTAGTTTGCACCGTGACCCTGAGCTATAGCTATAGGCTTGCATATTGATAAGCTTTCCTTGCACTGTTTGATTATTGAGGACTTGCATGAAACGAGTGCAAGAACAAGTCATGTGAAATTTTATGACTTATTTTATTCCATTTTGCTGGCATCTTTTGTGAACCAGCAAACGCAGTCCATTTACAAAGAAAAACATTATGAACTATCCAACAAATTATGAACTATCCACTTTAAGAATAAGTTTACTATAGTACATAAACAGATCGGGGAATTTACTGTACATTATCTAGAAGACTGTAAGGTTTGCTCACTGATATGTTACTAGTTTGCACCGTGACCCTGAGCTATAGCTATAGGCTTGCATATTGATAAGCTTTCCTTGCACTGTTTGATTATTGCAGAATTTTTGTGATTTGCTATAACAAGTTAACGAACCAATCATAGGAAGTTTTCTATTTCCTCTAACATTTGTTTCAACTAAAAAATTTTGAGAATTTATTTCATTCAGGAGGAAAAAGGATTCTAGAAGTTTGGTTTTTAATCTTTTATCTATTTTATAACCGAATAAGCGACTATTATGGCTTAAGTAACAATTTTTTCCTATCCCTGAATTTTATTTCTGTGGCCTACCATTCCAATATTTGCAATTATTTTAGCATATTATGATTCTTAGATCAATAAGTTTGACTTTAATACTTCCTGACATTAATTTTGCTTTCCAAAACTTTTTTTGCAGCGAGGCCATAATTTCAGGTATGCTAATTGTTGTCAACCAACGTTTAATTGTCTTACCTTCTGGTTTGTAATACAAAGACTAACGCAAGTAAGTTAGAATCAATTTTGATTTCTTGACATTTTGACCCTGAACAGCGTTGTTCTTACTTATATTTTAATCCTTGTAGTCTTACAACTATACGTTGTTCTCAAGAATTGTTTCAGTGTGTTCAGATAGATTGTTTTATGGTTTTAGAAAAGACCCATGATGTACTAAGGCTTTCTCTGTCTGGATTCCATTATAGAAAATATCTCACTGTCTTACCACAGATGTAACAGTAAAATGGATAGACAGAAGCGTTAACAATTTCTTCAAATACTAGGGGTAGAATGATTGTAGTTGTAGTCGATTCCTTTGCAACAATGAGACTTTTTGAGAACTCATTTGTAGGACTGGTTCAGTTCAGGTAGACATTTTTACTACCTTAAGTCAACAGTTATTTTAAACTTGTATTAAACTATGTCAAATACTTGTTCAGAATTATTTTACATTTAAACATTTACACCAGTGAAATAAAAAAGACAGCCTTGTACTTGACAGTTATGCACCCTAATGATAAGATGAGTCTTTTTGAATATAACTAATGGCACGAACTTAAAATTAGTTAGATTACAGAGTAATGTTGTCTATTGCTATGCACACAGGTCCCAGTTGATCTCGGCCCATGAAGGCCAGCCGCTGCCAAGCAGTTTGAGTATAGTAGAGAACACTCCCCAAGTTCAGGGGCTACATGCAATGATAAGGTACAAACTGGTGTAGAGCAGTACATCTTAGTTAGATAATAGAGAAGGCTCCCCAAATTCAGGGTCTACATGCAATGATAAGGGACAACCTGTTGTAAGGCAGTACATCTTAGTATGATAATATTCATGATAACTTTAAGCCACAACCAAACACATTACAACTTAACCGACCAATCAGTATTCACATGCCTGACTAAATTAGTGTTCAACTGATTGTACTATTCCTCATTTAACTCTGAAGATGACTTTCGCACAGGTTGTTGAAACATCAGTCATTTATACCGACAGCAGTCCTTCTCAGGACTACACTAATCCGGACGATCTCACCATATGATTTACTGTTACTCCTGGGTTCAAACCATTTACCATTCTAGTACGATAGATTATAAAGAACACTCTCCACATTCAGGGTCTATATGCAATGATAAGGTACAACCTGGTGTAAAGCAGGCCATCTCAAGGATAAGTTTTAGCTTCAGGCAGGTTCTGTCGTGGGTTCTCCACAGTATCACAGGTTCCACAGTATCGTGTGCAATCCATGATACAGTGGAAACTACTCAGAATTGTGGGCTCTACAGTATCTTGGGGTCCACAGTTTTGTCGGTTCCACAGTTTTTGTGGGTTTCACAGTATCGTGGTTGCCACTGTATCATGGATTGCACAGTAACATGGGTTCCACAGTATTTGGGGCTCCTTAGTATCGAAGGTTCCACTGTATCATGGATTGCACAGTATTGGGGGTGCCACAGTATGGTAGGTTCCACAGAATCGTGGGCTGTACAGTATCTTGGGTTCCACAGTTTCGTGGGTTCCACAGTATCGTTGGTTGCACAGTATTGTGGGTTTCACAGTACAGTGGGTTCCACGTTATCGTAGATTCCACAGTGTAATGGGTTTTATTGTTCGAGAGTGTCGAAATTCTGTTGGCGTCTTGACGTTTACTTCATGACTATAAGGAAACAAGGAAATCCAAAAGGGAAGAGGAAAAAACGAAGGGGGGGATGAATTCCTTCTACCTAGCGAGCATTAAAATTGTTGTTCCAGGTAGCAATAGGGCATATTTTTCTTCTTTGGCATTTGAAGCTGCTGTATTTGATGCTAATGTTTGATGTTTGCCCTGTAGGAACGAGAAATGCAGTAGAGATGATTTTATATTTTATTCCAAAAGACTTATGCGTGTACTCATCGAATGTGCTTTATCACTTCTACCATTTAAGGTATGTTGATCATAATGTTCAAGTCAATACACAGGATTCACATTCCTTAGTATACGGTACAAAAGTGTTACTTAACTCTACAGTAGGCTGTGGCATTTCGGTGCCAAGCTTAACCATTTTTCTGCTACATTTTCAAATATCTTGGATAGCTCATTTCATGAAAACTGTTAACTTGAAAAAGTCAAGCATTTCGTAGCTAACCTTTAAGAGAAGCAAAGGAATCATCATTTTCTTTAGCGGCTAGCTCGAAAGTTTAGATCTTGGTTTCAATAAATCAGGGTCTTAGCATGACCTGGGATGGTGGATTCTATCATAATAAAGTAAACTGTTTTGACGAATTTTAAAAACGTAGTTGCTTTGCTTTCTTACTTTTTCTAGTCACATACAGTCACAATGCCATCGGGGAAGAAATACCGTGGGAAGAAATTCGCTGGTCAGAAGGTAAGAAAGAGGACAAAAAAGTGTTTTGTTTGGCCTGGAAGTTGTGAAGGATCGAGGTGACGTCCTGGCAACGTTGGTTGTGAGATTGTTAGTTAATAACTTATTGTTATACAAGTGTGGGGCGCGTATATGGTTATACAATATCCTATATATTAAGTATATCATTCTGAGTAGGTTGTAGTTCTTAACTTTGATATAACGCATAACACTACCAGTTTGTAGAGTGTAGGCTGTTTTATTTCGGTTTTAATAAGAAATCAATATAAGGTAACTAAGTTTTGACTGTGGGTCGCAGGAAATGCTGCCTCTTAAGTTAATGGACAATACATATACCATCCTTTTTAGATCACTCTTTTACTATCTTGCCCCATTTCTTTTCATCAAGGGTTCGGCCATCTTGATCCAGCTCAACTAATCTCTTTTGGTTATCTTTGACCATGGCCTCATCAAGTTGTCCTCCCCTTTTCTGGTAATCTTAATAGCCTCTGGTTTGACCATCTTGACCCTTATCGTTTCACCTCATACCAGGTCATTTAGTCTCGAGTCAGATAGTTTTACTCCTTTCTGGTCAACTGGGTCGAGGTCAGGCCAGAAGACTTAATAATTGACTCAACCACCTATAGGTGGCCTATTCTACCAACAAATGAACGCTGGCCTACTGATTATTAGAAATTGTAACTGAAGTTAGGTACTTCAAGATTGTATGGAACCTTTGCGACTGATTACTAAGAGTTGTTATTTTTTTTAAAAAAATGAATAATAATAAACAATGCAATGCAAATCTACTTCCTTGGGCGAACTAATCTGGAAACAAATACAATTTTTCTTGCGCACACAGCCACGCAGACATAGTACGGATTACACGTTGGAAATGTATATGGCTACTAAAACTTATGCATAGGCTACCAAAATTTTACCTCTGGTGTTCAGCTGGCTGCTTGGAAACAAAAGTTAACTTCAAGGCCTGCCCATCTACTTTTTATCAATCTTCCTTGGCAAAAATTGAGACCCGGGTTTGCATTGTCAAAAAAATCTAAGTGAACTAACTCTGGGCGACTTGAACACAAGAAGGCTTGACTTTTATAAAGCTCTGTCCTTCAGATTCTAGGATGAAATCAACGATTGCGTTGCAAGTTTTGCCCACTTTCAGTTTGGGTGCCTTTTTTTATTTGTGGTTAGGGCAACTGCTTTGTTTTTATCCTTTGAATTTGGTGTCAAATATTTTGCACAACTGACTTCCTCACAAAAGGGTGTTACTGTATTAGAAGAATAAAAAAGTAGGGAGTAAATATTAGGCTGCATAGCTGCCGCTCTTGTTGTTTGGTGTTTGGAGGAAAAGTTCTTCAAACTTCGGCGCCATAATGGACGAATACAAGAAGAGACTGGGGCGAAAAAAATTGTAGGTTTGGGGGTGGGGAAGGAAAGAGTGCCGTCACAGGCGGACGGGAAATACTGGTTCGTTCCTTGCTTGACTTTTCCTTCAAACAACAAGACCGCCAGGCTAGAAAATCATTTGATGTTTAAAATGTTTTGATGACTTTTCAAGCTCTGTGGCGTTTCCATCCTTCGTGCTGGAGAGACCATGGAACCGGCCTTAGAAGAAGTTTGCAAGGACGCTAGAATAGGAAAAATACTTATACAGACTAACGAGGAGACAGAAGAGCCAGAGGTAAATAACTTATAATCAATGTCGATCTATTCAATGTAATAAAGTGTAAGCGC
>JAOBRD020623340.1:0-15470 GCA_027575215.2 Hydrozoanthus sils
TTCTCCCGAGTCAGTCTTACCAGCCAGGCTAATATCAACTGCGAAACGATATTTAACAACACAAGACTTTCAATAAAATTCGCTTTAATTTCTTAAACCTTAAATACTACCCTGTTTATGATAACTAGCTGGGCAAAATGCGTACCCTGTTTATGATAAGAAGGTCGAAAACCCTACCCGGTTGGGCGGCACGTCCCCGTACAGTCCCCCCCCGGGACCCATTGCTTTAGTAGCCAAGGAGAAAATGATCTGTTCCAAAACAATTAGCACTAAGCAACGCATGTGCGCCATTCGAAAAGTCAGCTGGTGCCGCCTAATGGAAAACTGTTGACTTAAGTTTAGTGATTGCTGCATGTTGACGCAGTTATGTTTTGAAATATTTATAGAGTAATTTATAATAGAATCCATCTTTTCGTATCTTTAACGGTTAATAATGTTAATAGAGGTTAATCGGAAAAACATTAAAACGAGATCTCGGCTCGATTAGGGATCAGTGAGCAAACACAAAGCTTTCAGTGAAAAAAAGCACATGAAATATCTGTAGAATGAAGAGCCAGTAAGTCTGCTCTTCTCTTGATAGTTTGTCAAACTGGCACCATCTGTAAGTTATGAAATACTATATTATAAGTTGTAAAAAAATGTAAAAGATACGATGCATGATACAACATGATGCACGAGAGGTGAGCAAGAATAAAGCAAGAGAATTAAGAAAAAGACGCATATTACGCCTCTGTCGGTCGTAATGCTATAAACCTTAAGTTGGTCATACAATTTTTACAAAACCGAGAATCGCTCACCAAACGTGAGATTAAGGTTAAAGTCTGCTCAATCTTATAACTGCTTGAAAAACTTGTACAGAACGAATTTGGTATTACACGTTTTTTTTTTACAAGAACAGGGCTTTATAAGAACACTCAAGCCCCACAAATTTTAATTACAAGAGTAAGAAAAATCACCATTATTAACTGAAGTTCTAATTAGACAATTGATATGCACATATAAGTTCTCATAATAACATTTCTAATCGCTCTTTTCATTCAGAAGTATCAGGAAAGAAAAACATTTTGATACTGTAATACTGTAAAACATATCAGTTCATTTTTTCAAAATTCAGACCGGAAATGTGTACAGAATTGGCAGTAAAAGCCATACCTGAGAGGTTATACACACTTTAAGAATAGCCCAGCCTCAGCTGCAAGTTACTCGGGTTCTCATGAAAAATGCAAGTATGAAACTAGCCAAATTTTCAAAATGTTGGTGTTAAAGAAAGTATTTCGGCTGATCTCGCAAACTCAACGAACTTAGTAGCCGAGCGGAGACTGGCGTCTGCACGCAGTCTAAACGAAAGTATCACATTAATTTTAAAAGCACAATGATCAGTAAAGTTGCAAGTAAAAATTAGAAACGTACTGCAAAACCTAAGACGTTGGAAATTTCATCCCTTGACTCCATAAGAGTGCTCTATAATGAGTATGTAAATTCTCATAACTTATGTCCATGATATTTCTATAAGTAGTTAGGGATAGTTTTTCAATTCATCTTCTAAACTAAAGTTTTTGGCGGATGATTAACCTTCAGATTAGGCCCGGCTACTCCGGGTCCTTAAGTCGGCTCCGCGATTTGCGACCGTTAAGGCAATTTAAGGTGACTTAAGGCAATTTAAGGAAAAATAGGGTGAAAAGGTGCGATTTAAGGAGACTTAAGGCGATTTAACGAAAAATGGGGGGAAAATGACTGCGACTTAATGCGATTTAAGGCAACTTAAGGACACAGAATAGGCCTCACATTCTCAACGTTAATCAACTTGTTATTTCAGGAAGAACAAAAATTCAATTCTCATTAGGCCATTTAAAATAATTTCCCGGTTTATCATCAAAATTTTCAAAAGTTCAGTGAGGGAGGGAGGGCGCTTTTTTTTTCTCTTCGGGTTTAGTTTTGATATAGTCCATATTACCATTAAAATCTGTATCTTGTGTATATTTTTACTGTATGCTTTCACAAAATACCGCCAACCAAATTGCTTTTCCGCTCTGTTAATTGTTTCGCAAAAGGGAAAAAGTTTCTCGATTTTTTCTCGTATATTTCTTTTATTTAAAAAATAGGTAGCCAAAGGCTACATGTGTGGGATTCCTAAGTAGCGCTGGATTGATTAAACATATTCTTAGTCATTCAGGCTACATCAGTACTCTCGACCAATTTATGCTTCTGTCAACCAACTTTTGCGTTTTATTCAGCCGATAAAACGTATTTGTTTGTTTTTAATAGCTCTCATCTACCAGCTGGTTGCTGTATTGGGGCAAACTTCGTCTAGCTTAGTTATAAGAGAGGCAATAGCGTTAAAGTGCATATGAAGGGAAAATTTTATTACCTCAGTGGATAGACCTTGCTTAATGAGGAATAGCGGTAAAAAAACTTTGTCAAAATCTTTTATGGTTTTTGAGATATTAACATTTAAAGTTCTTAACTGATGACGTCATGTATGCTTCCGACAAACTTGCATTTTATTAAAATCTGCTGCCAATTTACAACCCTTTGATAAAATTAAGCCAAACCTGCATCGATGATCTATCTACTTCAAGACACAGCAGCAGCTAGAGTTGGGCTTAAATACATCCAAAGGTTATGGATTGGCAGCAGATTTAAGGAAAATGCAAATTTGTTGGAAGCATACATGACGTCATCAGTTGAGAACTTTTAATGTTGACATTTCGAGAACCAGGAAAGATTTTGATAAAAATTTTTCGCCACCATTCCTCGTTAAGCAAGATCTATCCACTGAAGTGATAATTTTTTTCCCTACATATGCACTTTAATAGAATAAATGTAAAACACAACAGATCCGGCATAAAAACGAGAAAAGACAGCTAATCAGTAACACGCAAATTTAGCTTACGAGCGGCATTCGCAAAATATTAACTAAGTTAGAATTCATCTTTTCAATAGAACGAACATTTGAAACACAATATTTTTTTGAAAATATTTTTATGAAATGGAAACTTAACAAGCCAAAATATAGTTTATTAAAAATGTAACTTGATAATAGACTACTTGGTTCGTGAACAGGGTGGACGTGGTTGACAAGTCGTCATGTGACTCTATGGTAGCCCATAAGGGCAATTCACAAACCAATTCAGTCACAACACACAAACTGAATCACAATTCAATTTATCGATTCTTAAATTGTAAATTCGATCGGCTACGAAAAATACTGATTGACAACAATTACAACCAATTCACAGAAACAAAAACTGATTCACGCCAATACAAACTAATTCACAACAGTGAAAATGGATTCACTACAGAAAAAACCGATTCACAAAACCTAAACCAAGTTCAAAAACCAAAACTGATTCACAACCGAATCAATTCACAAACCAGTTGCAATTTACAAGCGAAACATGATGTACAAACTAGTCGCGAATCACAAGCAAAATACAATTCACTACAAAATTCAATTCACAAACCAGTCGCGATTCGCTACAAAATTACAGAAGACTGGTAACCAGTACATGCAAGGAACGCCTTGAAGTTTTCACTCGGTCACGACAGCGCTGTCCTCGGCAACGTGCACGCGACAACGAGAAACGGCTATGTTAGCTTATGTTTTGCAAGCTCTGTGACAGCTGGATGCGAGAGAGTTATAAATTTTGCCCTCGATGCAGCAGATTCGCAGAAAGTAAAGACTCTGTCGAAACTAAAGCGGCTTCCTTTTCAAGTCTTAACAAAATTTGCGTCGCAGAAAGTGAAAGAGAGGCTTTCGGGAAAAAAAGGCTGCGATGTCAGATGTAACGGTTAACATTAGCATTGCCTAAAAGATCAATATATGGTCTTGTGAAAAGTATCAGGGGGAAAAGTTTACCCTTGAAAATGTCGAAGCAGGCGCCGATGAATGACATCCTATCAGCAGCACTTAAAAAGAGGGAGGCATGCATACGAAAGAATATTTAGGTGAGACTGGGTTGAGACTGGGTTGCTCGGTTAGTGCCACTGTTGGGGTAAATTGATATCTTCTATTTTTTACTTTCTTACACACATAACTTACTTTTAAATTAGCTTGTTTATCTGTAAAACTCTAAAAGGGTTCTGGTCGGTGATCAGTTATATTGAGCGGTAAGCCGGTGTTTGACTCGTAATCATAGGGTCGCTTGACACACATGATACAACACTTTACCCGACTCGTTCCAGTCGACTTATATATATTACTATTAGCTGTATAAATGCGAACCAACTTCAACTGGGAACTAAACTCTTGAGTTTGCTAAGTTAGTTAAGTACTTTTTCTGGTAGAGTGTCTTGTACCTCATGAGCTTACGCGTTGTTCCCCTGGAATTTAACCGAGCTCGAGAAAATTCTTTTTCCCGCGAGGTTTAATGGATCTTGTATCTAATCTGACAAGTAGCTATAACACGACTCTGAAATTAATTTTGTTGAGTCGCTTCGCATTTTGGCGAATAAACAAATCCATTGTACAAATTGAAAGACATTCTTAACACGGTCGTAGTACTGAGTTCAAAAAAAGCGGTTCTTGTAGGGTTGTGATAATCGATCAAAAGATTTCTAGAGACAATGTTAGATTTTGGATCGATGGCGTTATATGACGCATAATCCTTCAATATTTAACATTAGTACAATGATGCTTACACAGCCTTTCATCCGTGAAATAACCGCCTCAAAATCCATCAAGCCAAGAAGAAGAAAAATTATTTCCTACCTTTAGTTTCAATATGCTCTGCTTTGACTTCGCGGCTCCCTTATAATAGAAAAACCACCAAACTTGATCTGTGTATAGCTCAACTGTATGAATCGTCGCGGAGTATAAGGGTTAATAATGGATGAAAGACAAGAAAGACACATTTAACCACGTTCAAGTATGCATGAAATGTGCTGAAATGCCATCAAATAAGGAGTAAGCGGTAATTACGTAGGTCCTTAACTCCTTAAAGTGCTCATAACCTTTTGTTTTCTGTTTTCTTATCTAAAAGTATGAATCTTAAAAAGAAAATTTCGCAAAGAAAATTTTGATTTGAACAAAACGCAAATATTTTACCAGTCTTTAAAAACAATGAGTTATGAAAATCGCTGCCATTTTGGTACACCAAATGCCGAGTCAAGATGACGTATTATAAGGACGTGACGTCAATATGACGTAGATTAAGGAACACTGTTCCTTATACAGCAACAACAGTGGGATGTAATAGTGCCAGAAAGATGTATTGCAGCTTGAGTTTCGCTATCTGTTTCTTTAAAACTTTCCTCCTCTGACAGAATTAGTTTTATTTTGATGCAACGGTGATGCAAATTCCTTAATCTGCGTCACAGTGAGCCTGTCATCCTTATGATCAGCGACATGGGTTGACTAAAGAAAAGTAGAGTTAAAAGTTTCGTAAAATATTGGCATTTTTTTCAAATCAAAAGTTTTTTTTCGAAAATGTTCAATTTAAGATGAGTACTTTTAGATAAGAAAACAAACGAAAGGTTATGGGCACTTTAACTTGTGATCATGATCGAGCAGACTAATAAGTATACAAATAACATAACTGTTAAAAATGCTCATTACACATGCATTTAAGGATACTATTAATAGAGATCATCAATATAGGGAACATAAACAGAAAACAACCTTTTCAACAACAAAAATCTCGAAAAGAAGTGTCAAATTGATCACGTCATCTTAATTTTTGCGAAGCCTTTATTGCATGCATGCCTGGTTCAAACAGCTCAGATATTGAATACTTAGTAAAACTTCCGCGATTTGGCGTAGCTTCCAACAGAAAAGGCCATTTTGATTTTTGATATGCAAATGAGAAGAGGTCCAATAACATCAGGCTCTATAGATCTGATTATGTGGATTTCTTATAATCGTATACATGCGTTTTTCCGTGTAATTAATATGTTATGGCTTGGAATGAAAATGATTCAGTGCACGTAAAAACAAACTTAGCTTTAGAAAAAGTCTGAGGCTAAAATCTTGCCAAAAATTGAGACCGTGTTCAAAGTTGCTACTACGTGATCACAAGCGATCGTATGATACCACACTCAGATTGATTCGATGGTTTGGTCAAGACGTCCGGGAGTCCGTCATATGACTGCCTCGATCCCGTGCCTATGATTGCCTACATCATTTGCACTGGAAGTGTTACGAATACCATAGAAGCAGTGCACAGCAGGCCCGAGATCATCAAAACCCCGGCCAACTTCCAGTGTCCCGCCTGCTTTATAGATCGCGTATATACACTTTTTTTTTTAATACAAGAACCATTTCTATAAGAACATGAGGCTGAAAAATGCCCAAAATTTATGAACATTGTTTTGTTTTGTTTCATAACATTTTGACTCAAGGAGTCACGGGTGAACAGGCAATAGGACTCGAGGTCCCCTTTGAGGTCTGCCACCCGGGACCTACGGTTTAACGTCCTTATTCAAAATGACGCGAAGGTCTTGTTAGAGCAAAGGCACCTTCTCCTCAGTTATTTTAAGACCGTAAGTGAAGGTCGATCCAGAATCCGTGCCTCCCGCTCGACAGACTAGCGCCTTACCAACTGGGCTAACCAGGCAGCGGAATAAGCATTGTGAATACCATTCTTTCTTCTTGAGGCTGAGGAAACGCGAAGAACTTAGATATTACAAAGTTATGCATTAAAAATGTTCTTTTTCTCAGCTACTGTTTATTAGTGCAACCACATTGCCGCTCTAGTCTAACCGGCCATATAGTATCAAAGTAGCGGCGATTTCAATAAAGCATAAAGCTGTACCGCTTCCGGCTGGTTCGGACGAATGGAAAACAACAACTGCACACCAAATACCATTGCTCAGGGGTTTCATTTTAGGCCGGACATCAAACGTCCGGTAGTTCACACACGAAATAATTATTTTTGAGTGTGGAAATAAACGATTGTGATGATGCAAACCCCGACAGTGACTGTGACTCAGCGAGCAGCTTTCGAGAGATACGAGATTTTTCACTTTTTTGGTTGAAGTCCGCTTTGGAATCAACTAAAACGAAAACAACTGCAAGTGATTATAACTGCCAAATCAGTCAAATATTTTTTTGTTAGCACTTTTTAGTTCCTCAAAAGACCTTACCGGTTAACTATAAATTCTTGCCCGGAGAACGCAGAACACGGCACTTTAGAGAGTCCAGTTTTAAGATTTCACGAGGAGCATCCCCCCCCCCCCAGATCCCCCTAGGACTTTGTGTTGTCCACCAGCTGAGCCACTACATCCGTTACCTTTTAAAATGCTAACTAAAACCCTGATTACTAGCATTTGTTTTTTCAAGAATGTTTTAAGAACATTTAATGGAGGCTGAAGTTCTTAAAATATTTAAGAAAACCCAGCCTTAGCCCAAAAATGAGTCGTTCAAGATTTTAAAAACATAGAGTGTAGGGCTTAATAGCCACCACTGAAAGGGTCCACCGATAAAGGCTACACATAAAGGTGATAATAATGTAGCCTAGAGCTGACTGCTGTGGCGTCGTCTTCGATATCAAATGAGTACTACATACATTGTTACTATCAGTTGAAAGATTCAATTGTCCTCAATCCAGAAGTTCACTGGCAAAACAAACCGGAATTTCTCACAATCGACCATTTCGAACAAGATGACGGCGACAGTACATTCTATCGCAATGCGTTGCGAAACTTACACTTCTAAAAGAATCTTAGGGTGAGATAACCGTTGGTAAAATTCTTCCTTGTACTGTGTGTGTCATGTTTCAGGTTTACAGATTTTAAGAGCAATTTTAGACGTTTGTGCGCTATGAAGTATGGGTAAATGTACAAGGCGCCATATAATCGCGCATCGTGGATTGTAATACCTTGCTGCACACGAGAAAAACTGGCTGAGATCAGCTCTGTCTCGCAAGACAATGGACTCAACTGCTTCAATCCTCTACTGTGCGCGCCGAGCTTAACCGTTAACGTAATTAGCTGTTGAGGTAGAGACTGAACTAGCAATGTGAAACTGAAGCTACTACAGTCGGATACAAAATAAGACACTAAAATTTAAATATTTTTAACTTGCGGGGAAGACATACGGCTTCTTGAGCCACAAAATTGCTTTTCGTGTCTTATATTATATCAATATTACATAATTACATGCTCACCTGTTTTGTTAGGTACTTACAATTTGGAAATTACCTTTGTAATTGAACATACATATTAATTAATTTGGGATTTACCTAAAGTGCCTACGAAATGAAACATTTTTACCTCAGTAGACCTTGCTGAATGAGGAACAGCGGCCGGTGGAAAAATGTCGTGAAAATCTGTTATGGTTCTCGATATAGTAACATTTTCAAAATGTTTTCAACTGATGACGTCACAAGAGTTACACTGCAAATTTTTTGCCATGCCAATCCATAACCTTCGGATAAATTTATGCCAAGCTTGAGCTGATGATGTATCTCGAGGTAGATAGATCAGTATTCAATAACATTCAAGATGAGTGAATGAAAAAATTTATTTTATTTTATTTTTCCTTGAAAAATTTTGCAAAAAATGCGTCAGTCTGTCGCGCGAAAGGCCTGGGTTCGATTCCAGATGCTAGACACCGATGGCCAGCTGAGAACAAGGTGCTGCCTTTTGCTCTAACACCTGCAAACGGTTAGACCTTTGCGTCTTCTCGGATAAGGACGCTAAACCGTAAGTCCTCGGAGTCCTATAATTGGGCTGTTAAACCTGTTGGATTTTTCGACTACCCAAGAGTAGTAAAAACTATAAACAATTATATTTAAAATACAGCTTATAAAAAGTCAAACTAGAGCAGACAAACTTCTTTGTTTTCACATTCAACCAGACGAAAAACACTCAAAAATAGTTAACTTTATAGAGGTCTCAGGAATTGAAGATTGGTGGGATAAGTATTTCGTTTTTACTTTCCGGCAGGAGAAAAAGTTTGAAACTATGTTTGATAGCGGTCTTTAATTTATCCACATTTTCTTTTTAGAGTTTATCCGCGAGTAAAAAGTTACAGCGCTTGTGTTTTAAACAATGGACTACCTTATATAATTTTTTATATTATTTATATGTAAACATACTCTATAGTATATTTGTGTGTATCAGTATATTTCAATAATAATCTACAGAAACGTTTTTCGCTGTTAAAAAGATCAATAGTGCAGCTATAGAACTCTCTTCCGAAGGTGTGAGCATGCAGTTCAAATAAGGCCAGAAATATCTAACCCTTGCGGGAGTGAGCTTTGCGCATATGTGTGTATATAGATAGAAAGAGAAAATTGTTTGGACAATGGCAAAATATATTTTTTAGAAATTTATTGGTTTTATCTTCGAATGTTCTTAACCACATAGTGTGATAATAGGTACAACGAGTTAACTTTTTCAAAAATCAATCCCTGATTCCAGAGCATAGCTAGTATCAGAGTGTTTGGTATGATACCCCTTGCAGAGGTACGCATCGACAGGCAAACTTCTAAAATTTATTCTCTTTCAAAAATCTCTGTAGAAAACATACACAAAAAAAATGAGAGAGCAGCAATTTTTCTTTAAGAAATAATGTTTTGATCGGAAAGCCTTTCTGCATGCAGACTAAAGTTTTTGTCATAACTGTCTATTTAAAAATTCCTCCGAAGCTTAAAGCCAGAAAACTTTGAACGTTAACTATTGGCGACAACGAAAAACAAAGTTAAAAACAACTTTGTTTGCTTGACAATATGTTACATATGAATATATACATAAGAAAATTTCATTTAAAAAATGCAAGGAGATACTGTTTCAGATAGTTCATCTGCAAAGCGATGTAATAATTTAAAACCCTAAGTTGTAATAATTGGTTCCAGTATAACTTAGAGTATCATGTAGTCTCTGGCAACAGACGAATGTTACTTTGTTATGATAAACGACTGTTGAATAGCAGAGCGTGGGGTATTTATTTATGCAAATAATTTACATACAAACACCAACGATGTTTTTATTAAACTGTTGCTCGGTTAACAACTTTTGCTTGAAATTTAGCAAAACAAAGTTCTAAAAACAGCAAATTTTCAATTAAGAACAAAAACTAATATATAATTGTATGTTTGAAAGCGTCTCCTCGCAAGGGAACCATTCTTCTTGCTTGCAAAAATAGGGCAGTGAATTTATTTGTATTCATGACGGAATAACATTGTTGCGGTCCGTTAGGTAACAGACGCTTCATATTTGAAATATTTCAGAGCTGTAAAACCGATCGAGTCGACTACCCTTGGGAAAATAACACTAGCCAATAAGTCCTCTACAGTTGGCGGCAAGACAGGTCGTCAACATGGGTAGTTTACAAGTTCATAAACCGGCAAAAAGGAACATTCTTTTTCTACAGCTCGCCGTTGTTGTGTTCGTTGTGGGTATTGTTCTGATAGTCATCGGTGCAGCGTTGATTGCGGAATCTCAACGACCTGTTCGTCCTCCTCCCGAAAATGGCTGCACTCCATCCGCCGAGGCTGATCGCGTTAAATTATTTGAATTTTTAAAGCAAGTAGACGAAGCGTTTTATAGCTTTATTTCTTATAAAGTCGCCACGAAACCAGGAGTTACAGCGAAAGAAGTTCGCGAGAAATATAAAGCTTATGATCCGACTCCTTCCACACTAAAGCAGATCACGGATTATAACATGGAGAAATTGAGAGAAATTAACGAAACCAAAAGCATTGACGAGGATAAACTTAAGCCAAGAGAAAGAAGACTACTAGCACAGGTCAAGCACTTTCTTAAATACAACTTTGGTTTTCCGTACGAAGGAAACTTCTACAACGGGGATTTCATGCTTGGGCCAAATTTTTTCTGCGGTTCGCCGGTTTGTCAAATGGGGACTGATTTGAGGGCAGCTTTAAAGTTCTTGAAACCCTCTTCAGTGAACGATGTAAGGTTCCTCAGAGATAAGCTCAAGGAATTTAATACTACTATTGATCGATACATTTTGAACCTTAAAGAGGGTGTCCAAGCAGGATTTGTCAGGACCATGTTGGCTTGCAAAGCTGGACTTGACACCATTCGAACGCAATACCCACAAATTGCAAATCAAGGCGAAGAAGGTAGGTTTTTGTTCTGTGTACAGGTTTTTGGTAACTAGTGTTAGGCTGATAAATCGATAAAACCTCTCGTTTTAAGGTTTTCGGTCAGTCTATTTCTGAAATATTGAAAACTCCGTCTTAACCAGAAGAGTTTCGCGACGAGTAATGCATGAGTATAACAACACACCGTAATGCACGAAAGCTAAACAAAATCATTCAAAAGAACCAATATCATATTTCCTCGATGTCTGTGCTCCGTAAAATCTTAACTATGGGTGATATTTGAACTATTTTGGCGTGGTTTCGTCGGTCCAAGTCTAAGCAAAAGTGTAGAAATTTCGCTTCTGCATGGGTAAATATAAACAAAAAAGCGAAACGGCGGGAGTTGACTGGGAACCAAGTTGAGTATTTAACTCGCTTTACACGTTTTAAAGCAAAATTTGAACAATATCGTACGTAAATGAGAAATCCAAAAAACAAATATTACTGTAGCTAATGAACGTAATTTATGAGATATGTGCTTCTCGCGATGTCGTTGAATTTTTGGTGGCCGGATTTTAGCATTTGCATATGAAGAGTAGGAAATCTTTTAATGTTTGTTCCCTGGATTAGAAAGTTATTGTAGTTCTTGTAACCCTGATCAAATGTGCATATATAAGTTTATTTTTCAAAACTTCCTCTTTGAAAATGTTTTTGTTTTTGTTCCAGGAGTGGTAAACGAAACGTTTGCCAAATCTATGCTTAGCAAAGACTTCATGAGCGGTATTTCTTTACCAGTCGATAATGATTGGATGAGAGAAAGCCCGGGTGGTCGATCGGTCAATGAATCTCTGCGCCAATTCCTGATTGAGTATGTTGGCAGGTCGTTTGTGACTCTCTTCAGGTAAACGAGATGTTAACATGGAGTAAAAGGTGCTTTGCTAACTTTGATATATTTTTGAAGCATATAAATATTACAAAAATAGACTTACATCAAATCAAGTGTTTACATTCTGATTTGTTTAGTATACTTTCCGAGCGTCCACTTATAAATAACATAGACAGTCTCAAATTTAACACGTTCTTTAACGCGGTTTACAGTAGTTAACTTTTGAAAACCAGCTAAGTCTTTAAATTTTCAACGCCAGTAAAATGAGCCTCTATGAGATGGACATACATGATTTCAGTCATGCATGAGTTCAGAATGCAAGTCAACACTACAAAAATGATTTACGTAAATAGAGTTCGCTTCCCATATAACAAGCGTAGCGTCATCGCTGTATTTTGATCTTTTTCTTTGTTGAGGTATTTTTCAATAGCGTATTTTTAGAAAAAACGTGGAGTTGGGATCCACACTTTTTCTATAAGAACCAGTAACTTTCAGCTGAGGCTTGGGTGTTCTTGATTTTTTGGCGATTTCATGATCAGCCTCAAGTTGTTCTTAAGTTGTTCTTATTTCCTGATATATCCAAACAGTGAATTAGTAGCCCGAAACATTAAAAAGGCGCTAAGAAACACGTATTTGTTAGTGTATATTCTTTCATCCAGTGTGCGGCGTACATCGTACGGTGTCGTACATGTAAACGCTTTTTCTTATAAGAAAAATTTTATAAGAACGACGAGGCTCAAATTGGCGAAAATTTAAGAACAGTTTAAGAACAAGCTGAGGCTCGGGCGCGATGGCTAATTGTTTTTTAAAGTTCGCTGAGCTTCGGTCATATTCGACTAGACATTACAGAATGAATAAGAAATGCTTCGCAGTTTATAATGCCTAGAATTCGTCTCGGGAAAATGGCTCGGCGAATTCGTTTTTTAACAAATGTATTGCAACACCTGTTTTGCTTAGTTTTTCTTCGATTTAAAAACTAATAGAAATAAGAACAATTTAAGAACAATTTGAGGCTCAAATCGCCAAAAAAATTAAAAACAATGAGCCTCGGCCAAATTTACTGGTTCTTATATCTAAAACAGCGTGTATGCAATGTATAGGAGCATTGAAGTTTTTGTTACCGTTTTCGGCTGCTTTAAAAAATTGAAAAGAGCGGTTAGAAATTATAAACTTAGAGCATATGTATTATCTCAAGTCTCTGTACAAGTCTCTGCGCAGTGGCCGAGCGGTTAGTGTGTTCGACTCGTAATCCTAGGGTCGCGAGTCCGAGCCCTGGTCAGATCACTATGTTGTGCCCTTGAGCAAGACACTTTATCTGACTTGTTCCAGTCGACACGACTCAGCTGTATAAATCCTGCGATAGAATAGTGTCAGTGTCCAGGGGAATACTTTCACCAGTACCAGTTCTGCTGTGAAGGGGGGGGGGGGCTATCTTGCGACTTGTGTTCTGTTCAGAGGGAGCCAAAGACTCTCACCCGCTTAACACTAAAAAACAGGAGATAAGTGGCGGCCCAATGAGCCACTTAGGCTCGAGAAAGGATTTAGATTAGCTTATAAAAAAAGAAGCGTTTAATTTCATTTTAGGTTTCAATGCTTTTTTTAGGTACCTAAAAGATGAACATATGTTACGCTGCATTCCAGACAAAGATTCCAGCGGACTTTACAGTCTACCTATATCTACTTTGTATATGAATGGTACAAAAACCGAACGCAAGACCACAATGGGAAAACTTCCGGGAACTGACCGAAAAGCGTCTGGTACAGCACTGTACGAAGACATTCTCCGTTTCTTTACAGTTAATAACGCAAATCCAGATGAGATATATAACCTTGGTTGGGAATCGTTGAACAGAATATATCCAAAGGTGAGAAGTATTTAGCTTTGTTCCTGCCGAGTCATCAAAGGCTCAAAATCTTTACATTACTAAGTAGTAATTCTTAACTCGGCGGCGCCGAACTGTCGAGTGGTTAGCGTGTTCGACTTGTAATCTTCGAGCCGCGGTCAGACAACTTGTACAATACAATACAATTCTTGACTTAATAATTGCGAGTGATGTCAAAGGGCCTCTTTATATGGAGCGAGTTGTCCCGGCAAGCCGAGATATATGCCGGGACGATAATATAATAAGCTGGCATTTACATGCAAAAATGTTTTCCCGCCTGGCCGAGAGTTCAATGTGGATTTATATTTTTCGTAACATCGCCCGTTTGTTGAACGCAGTCAATTTCCTCCATTTCTGTAAGATTTGGAACAGAAATCCTTCTCCTTTTCGCTACCTTGCATTGTTCGCTGAATAAAACCGGAATAGTCACGTTACGTGTGTCATAACTGTCAAATTGTCCCGCCTGGCCGAGATATCTCGGCTGTATGCCTTTACATGCACTAAAGTTGTCTCGGCTTGCCATGTGCCCCGGCTCGCCGAGATGGGAAACCTGGCAAGACAACATATCTCACTCCCGCCCTTAGCGGCCATGTTGGTGCCCTTGATTAAAAGGAATATATGATTGATTTTGTTTTATAGGGCACCAATATGGCCGCTTCATCTGTTGTCTTTGGTGTCTCTAGGGAGTGCGTGCAAGTCAATAATGGAATAATCTTTATTTAACGAGGGTAAACATACGTCATGAAGTTTTTTAACATATGGCCCTTGCATAACGGCACAACGCTTTGTTCTTGAGTAAAACATGTACAACTTACCCAACTTGTCCCAGTTGAATCAGATGTATAAATGAGCTAGTACCAGTTCTGCTGTGGCTAGCCTGCGATGGTTAGTGTCCTGTCAAAGATTCTCATGCATTTAACCGACTACGGAAGCCGGAGGTATGCGCCGGCACCAAATTAGCCATTTTGTGCTCAAGAAAGGATTAAGCTTAAAGTTTAAAAAGTGATTTATTTTTCATAGAATTCGAGCTTCAGTTTAAAAAAAGTTAAGACATTTTGATTGAATTGAACTGGACAAGTACTCCCCCACTCACCTACCCCTCCCTCAAGTTAGGGTTAGACTATATTGCTTGTACGAGGTACAAGCTAAAAGATTTTTGAAAAATATCGAAAATCTGTAACTTTTCACATCAAATAT
Organism: Hydrozoanthus sils; assembly: GCA_027575215.2. Lineage (NCBI taxonomy): Eukaryota > Metazoa > Cnidaria > Anthozoa > Zoantharia > Hydrozoanthidae > Hydrozoanthus > Hydrozoanthus sils. Next base: position 14,955 of record JAOBRD020623340.1, read on the forward strand.
TTTTGAGATGTGTTGCTCCAGAGTTTCCCAAAAATTTCGGACATTATCTTATTAACTTATCAGGATCGATACATTATAAAATTCCCAGCGCTTTTATCTAGCAAGCTAGCAATTAGAATTTCAGCAAAAAGCAAGCAAATTAAAAATGTACCATCCCTCCTCATCCCTCCTTTATGCCATGTACAATAACTAAAAAATCATGATCAGGTTTTTGTATAAAAACAGTTTTCGATTTTCAGGCTGAATCTGTTCTTATGTCTGTGGCACCTATTTGACCAAATTTATGCGGGTGTTACTTTAAATTAATTACATAAATAAGAGCCCTATTATGTGATGTCAGTTAAATTAATAAAGTTCTATAAACTGTATCTGCCAAGCTAGGTGTTTTAAAACTCAAACGTCGATTTTAGAATTGTTGATGTTATGGGGAGAGGGCGGGAACCCAGGAAAAAGGGTACGGGAAAGGATTGCCAAGGGTAGGAGGCGGAATATTTAGCAACGAGTGGATAGGGGAAA
>JAOBRD020623444.1:0-32570 GCA_027575215.2 Hydrozoanthus sils
TCCCGTGGACATTTTCCTGCAAAAAGAGCGTTATTATTATGAAAGAGAAATAAACAAAAGGTGGGTACTGGGTTGATCCATATATATTGTGTAACTGTCGTGAAATCGAACTTGTCTAGCTAATTAGATTAACGTAATTATTGTTCTGGTATGACGTCACAATGACGCCATAATAACGTCACACCATCTAAATCCCCTGAGATTGTCCTAAATCTGGCCGCGTTAAGAATTTTCGTTGACAATTTTTCAGCCGAGCGGCTGTACAGCTAAATGAATACAAAACCCAAAGCTTAGAGGAATGTCGTATGTGGATTTAGCTCTGTCAAAGATGTAACTCGACTTTGAATTGGTACAAGGAACATTTTTTATTCTTGCTTAGTGTCTCGGTCTTGTTTTCTGCTTCAAGACGTTTACAAACTCTCTAGCTTCGAACTGGCGTTTGTACAGCTGCAGTTCTGCTTGTTCTAAAAACCACTCTTACTCATATATCGTAAGATAGTCGATCTCAAGTAAACCCAATTTTGTCTTAAAAGCATTCCGCGGGAACCTTGTGTATTTTATCAATCATAGCAACTGTAATGGTTACGTTTAGTGGGAAACCACGTTTTACGTTCAAATCCGCGTTCGGTTCAAATAACGCACCCATAGATAAAACATTTTCCATCCAAAGGAAGCCGTATATAATCTTATCTATCATCATTTGCCAAAGATGTTTTACTTTACCGAAACACAGTTTCGGCGGCCAGTCAAGCTGAATAAACCGAAAGCGACCAGCTTAATAGCAACATGATCTCCCTAGCTTAACTATTGAAAATACAATAAAGCGAGTAAGTATAGATTGTGCTTAATACTTTGTTACAGGAGATTTTTTTAAAATTTATCAAGTAACTTTTATTCATGGAGAAACATTAACAGTAGCTGTTGCGTGCGGGCGCTTTTAAAGTTCAATTCATTTTCAAACAACTAAAAGAGCGCGACAAAATCGCTTAGTGATCACTGGCAAATTGATGTTGCTTTTTCGTAAATTCAGCGTGGATTTCTGTCAAGGATATTAACTTTTCTCTAACTCCGTTAAAAGTGTTTTAACATATTGAGTCAAAGCTAGAAACAACTATCAAGTCAAACTTTTTCGCGCTGAAATGTGAAAAAGGATGAGTAGATGTTCTCATTGGACATTTTTCACTTCAAGTGTTCTTGGCAAAAGCTCTCATTGGTTATTTGAAACCAAGCCACAAGCCATCAAGAATCCGGTAAACTCTTTTGCAACAGCAATGCCTGGCAACGCTGTATCAGAAAAAATTGTGATCAGGAATTGCGGAAGGTACATCGCCAATTACAGTATGATAGGAACCTTGGATAAATAATTGTCACACTAAGAACCGGTATTTTTGCAATCAATGTTGTGAAAATTAAGTCTTGCATTGTCAGCGGGTAAATCGTTTCCCAGAACAGCCCGAACCCAGAATTCAGCAAAATAAGAGGGAAGCAAACTTTACAGCAACGATTATCAAAAATTTATTAATCTAAATTAAAGGGCAGGGATTCTTGTTAACTCTATTTTAATATAAACGCGCTGCTACGAATTTATTTGAAATCCTCATCGTAAAGTTAGCAGATTTTTTCAAATAACGACAAAAATCTACAATTTTTTTTTTTTGGTGAACTACATCAACTAAAATGGATATTGAAAACTGTTGGTGCTGATGATCGTTAAAAACACTGTTGTCTTGTTGACAGCTGATGTTTCGAGCGTAATTCGTCTAAAGACCGTCATCAACTTAAAATGCTAAATATGTTTATCCGTTCACGTATATTTGCCAAAATGGTTTTCAGTAGCCTTTATAGCGGCTGCTTTTTAGAGGAGAGGTAAAGACTAAGTGTCAACCGAGCGAGCCGCCATGTTAAACGCGCAAGCAAAAGAAAAACCTGGGGAGTGGGAGGAGAGAAACATTTTTTCCTTTTCTCTCTCCCCAGGTTTTTTTTTCGCTCGCGCGTTCAAGTCCCATGGCAGCTGGCTTGCTCGATTTACACTTTGTCTCCCCTAAAACAACCGTTTTTCAGTTAAGTAAGGAAAACTTAGCAACAATCCTTAGTCGGCTTTCATAAATACATTTAGTACACGTAACTTTTCAACTCATAATTACGACTTTCGTATACATTCGTGAAACTACTCTTTACTTGTGTAATATTTAACTTTTTACATCTTTACTGCAACTTTACTAAGCATTTAAATAAAAGATAAAAGTTTAAAAGTTTTTTCATTTGTTAAGCTTTACGCAAACTTAACGCGAGCGCGTAAAGTTAAACTTTACAGAACTTTACCGCGCATTTTTATGTTACGCTTCATCATTTACTAGCGTAAAGTTAGATTAACAACGACTTTATGTAGTCTTTTAAATATACAATAATTCAAAAATACATGTGCAAAAAGAAAAAAAAATACTGCAAAGTTTGGTAAGATAAGTATAAAGTTAGAGTATTTATTAGGATAACTTAACTGCACCTTTATCTTGCTTTACCGTTTACGCTTCCAAATTACTCTACTGGATCTTGGATATTGGGGTAAAACGCGTAAAATTTACTTAACACAGGCTTTACAATATCTTCAATAAGGTTTACGTTTTACCAACTTTGTGTGACTCTTTTTGTATAGGAACGTGAATTTACTATTTTGTGCTGTGAATGATGATATAAATCTGGCTTATGAAAAGGACCAGCTCGTTTTAAACTAAGTATATGGCCAAAGTTTTCGACAAAAAATAGCAAAAAGTATTATATTAAAAAATCATATCTTTTGAACCATTTGCCCGATTCCAATTCTGTAAAAAGAAAAATGCTCCCCAAATGTTTCCTGTTTATATCGAGTATTGTTTTGTTCAACCCTATGCAAATCCAATTTTAGTGTAAACTGCCTACTTATTCTACTGAATAGTAATACGGGGAATACGAATGGAGTGAAGAAATATTTTAGGTAATTACAGTAAAACATACGCTAAAGTGGGCCAGAAATCAACACTCCTTACAAATCCAATTATCAATTATCAGCTTCCAAAGACAATTCGTTTCTTACCCTATTTTTGCTCGAAGCCCGTACCGCTAATCTTTCAGTAATCGAGAATCCAATCACATGACTTTTTGTTTATCTGCTGTCACGCCTGACGTCATTTCGGAATATTGTGTAACAAACCAAACTAGAAATCGGTTTAATAAGTTAGCTCTTTACAAATGACTATTGAGGGTTCGCCTAGCCAGAACATACGCTTTACCATGGGCTAATTAACTCCTGGTACACAAGGCCATAATGAAGTGTATCACCTCACTGTTCATACTGTTAATTGGCTTAATTGTGGTCAGGTCTGACTTGCACACAACGATTCAGAGCGGTCGAAAATCTCCAGCTTCGCGTATCTGTAAACCTGGTCCACCAAATGCTGCGAAATCCACTGTAAATCAAAGGAAATGCCTCATAATCGGAGACTCCGTTAGTATTGGGTACGTTCTTTAATATAGTAATTGTTTTGTCGTTTAGATATTTGCATTCTCAGCTAATCAATTCACCAAACTCGCTATCGCATGGAACCGTCTAGGAGAGAAACGTCAAGTTGAAAGATGATACTTTTAAAACCTTCAATTTTTCGTATTCAACAGCGTGACCTAATCCACCATGCTGTTCAATACAAGACGCGATGCAGGCGGGAGGTCGAGGTCCAGGACAGGTACAACGCGGGAAACTAAAATCGAGGGCACGTCGTCTGTTTTGATTTGTCAGTATAAGCGCGGGAAAGAAGACGCACCATTGTCCAGTGGTTTTTACAAACATAGCGAACTCTCTTCAAAGTGTCAAACAAACATTCGTTTTTGCTTATTTCGATAATTTTATCGACATTGGAGAATTTGGAGTTCTATTTGTTTTTTATGGTGTGTGCTGACGCTTGTTCGAGCTTATAATTGTGGCTTATTCGGACTGACTACGCCGTTCTTACGGGGGAGGGGGGGGGGTACTCCAATATAATTTGGGTGCATGGGGATGTACCGCTGGGTTCGCGAAAGTCATACCCTTCACAAGAGTAAGTTTTGCAAATTTTGTGCCCCTATACCAGAGTACTCATTTTAATTCCAAACCCTATTGTAGGCTAGTTTCTTTAATGAATATTTATTATGTCTTTTACATTTATTCAGCTTTAAATGCAGTTTTATAATGTATCGAGTCTTAAATTTCAGCACAACTGAATTGATTAAGTACTGTCATCCGTGTTGGTTTGTACAACCCAAACTACTTGTATAAATAAGAATGAATTATTCTTCAGAAAACTAACAGAATTGAATTCAGTACAATTTCTATCATAATGTCAATACTTATGTTATGTGTGGCTATCATGCATTCAAAAAACCATTACACAAGAAACAAGAACAACAAACATTTGATGTTTTATTTACTTTTAGCCTTTTCACAGCCCGAGCTGTCAGTTTGGGTATCGCAATGAATATAATTTGTTTACACTACTTGTCATTGAAATGCATGAACATCTGACTCCATATAAAACTCCGAGTATAAAACGCTCAATTGTTCTTGATTTCATTCTTTTGCTATTACAGTTTTTGTAAGCTTATATAGCAATCTTAAGTGGGACCCTATTCTAGACCAATTTCCTGTTATTACTACACCCTATTCAAGCGCAAATGGCTTGAAAACCATACCCTTTAATTTCCAGCTGCATATACCCGTATAACCAATATACGAAGACGAGATATATTGTGAAAGTGCTACGTTGTAAGACGTCAGCTAATTTTTCCTATGATAAGGGTTTATTGTGCGTCTATGCTGAGGCAGGCAGTGCTTGCAGCGATGCAGTTTCGACATTTCAATTCTGACTTTCTTACTTACAGGCTTAAATTAGTCTTCAGCACCAAAATCTCTCTTTTCTACGAAGAATGCCATTTTTATTAATATTTGATAATAAATGGTTAGAAAAATAATAAAGCTAGGGAGAAACTGGATTTTTCAAAAAAGAAGCAAACGCAAATGTATTTGACAACAAAATGGAAAGTCATTTTATGAGCTAGCGTAATAAAAGATAGTATCATCTTCTTTTTCATAAAAAATGTTTTTTTTTACCTGAAGAACTATACTCGAATACAGACTAGTTCTTCAGTTTCATTTTTGAAAAATCGTAGCCGAATGAATTTTGTTATCACGGTAGACCATCCACTTCGTTCGGGGTTGACAGAAACCTATTTTTTTGTTAACCAACATTAATTTGATTGCTTCAATCATATTAGTCAATGTCAAACTTGAAAACTGGTTTATACACTTCAAACTCGCCATAGCTGTAGCAAGAAAATCCCACTGTTTTCCTCAGATCGTGTTGAAATAAGTCGCACCAGAACAACGTTTTATGTTGTTCTGTTATTATTGTTTTTTTATTAGTTCTATATTTTTCTATATGTTTGACTTACCACTACAATGTTAATATAACACAACGTACTGACCTATTGAATGCCAGGTACCAAGGATGGGTGGCACAGAATCTGAAAGGAAAATGTGATGTCGTCCATACTCCGTGGGATTACGTTGATGGCGGGGCTCTAGATTCCAAATATGGACTTCAGTGTTTAACGTTCATGTTGTCCACATCAACCCTGGAAATGGTCAGCTATGACGCGATCGTGTTCAACTTTGGCCTTCATGACGTCAACTGCTTTGGAAATACACCCGAGGAGTTTACACCAGCCACGGAATACCGCCAGAACATACAACAATTAAAAGAGAGACTTTTAGCGACTAATGCCGAGGTTGGTTATGTGTTAACAACACCAATTCCTTACAACAAAACCAGAAATGAGATGGTTGTTGAGTACAATAGCCTTGCTGAGACTATCATGGCGGCAAGTCCCACGGTAGAAAAAGCTGACTTGTACGGGTGGGTTGTAGCAGTTTGTGGAGAACCGCCCTACAATAGCTGCAAGATTGCTCGCAAACAGCCGAGCCCGCACTACACAGCCGATGGGTACAAATACCTGGCACAGTTTGTGACAGAATTATTTCAGCGTCTTCTAATCAAGAGAGAAAACCAACCGAAGGAGTCAGTGATAAACCTTGGATATATGACAAGAGAGGTAAACAACAGAACTTATCTTGCTGTTCCTGAATTGCGCGAGAACTATAATTATAGTGTGTAACTGTTTAAGATCATCTAGGATTTTAACTGTTATGGTGGTATTTATAGGTGGAGTGGTGCAATGTGATGCAAACGCGCATGCCAGAAGAGATTTGTTTGCGATGTTGTGTTGTGGCGAAGCAACGTGAATGAGTAGTGCAAGGTGATACGAAGTGATGTGGTGTGGTGGGAGGTATATGTGGTGTGGAGTGTTGAGGCGTGGTACTAAGTGCCGTGTATTGTGGTGAGGTCAAGTGACGTGTTGCGATGTGAGGTGGATTGATGTGATGTGGTGTGGTGTGGAGTGGTGAGACGTGATAAGTGAGGTAAAGTGATGTGGTGTGGCTCGAGGTAATATGGTGTGAGTGATGAGGTGTAATACTAAGTGTCGTGTATTGTGGTAAGGTAAAGTGACGCGTTGCGATGTGATGTGGATTGATGTGATGCGTTGTGATGTGGTGTGGCTGGCATGGTACTAAGTGTCGTGTACTGTGGTGAGGTGAACTGATGCGATGCGATGCGATGAGGATTGATATGATGTGGCCATGGTATGGTGTGATGTGGAGTGTTATTACGTGTGTTGCAACTTGTTGTGATTTGACGTGTTTGATGTAATGTGATACGAGATTTGCAGGAGGTTATGTTGGATGTTTATGTGGTGTGGTATTGTGCGTGACATGAAATGTATCGTGATATGGTGGACGATAAATGAGGTGAGGTGCACGTGATACACTTAGTGTGTTGTACGGTATGTAGCCGCTCTTCTTCTGGTTAGTTTAATTCTCGTTTTTCAACTTATGACCCAATGGTGCCTTTTCAAAACACATACACTTGTACATGTTGGTAGAAAATGGGCCGTTACTGTGACGAGTCTGTTAAATTGAAACGCACGAATCAAAATATACCATAATCGACTCAATATTTCAATTTGTCAAACAAACGGAATTTCTTAGGGTTTTGTTTGTCTGTGTCAGTTTTCGGCGTGATAACATTGTCTTGTTAACTATTGCTTCCCAGATTCCTAGTGACGGCTCGTCCACAATCCAGTGCAAGAACAAGACAGGAAAAGTGGTTTCGGCCTGTCCACGTGACACGACCTGTTGTTACAGTAAATACTCGGCTTGTGGAGTTGGTTGCTGTCTACTGCCGATTGCTGTCCAATGTGGGGACGGCAAACATTGTTGTCCAGCGGATCACTCCTGTGACCCAACGTGTAACGTCGATCAGTGTTTCTGTTCAGCTCAATAGCATTTATGCTACCGAGAGCAGCTACCAACTTTAAGGAATCAGCACTCAAAATTTTTTTCCTACATGTTTAAAAACAGCAGTTTTGGATTCCAAAAATGCACTTTCTAAAACGATTCATTTATTAATATTCTGCAAAATTAAGTAAAGAAAGCACTAGCCAACGTAGGCCGCCATGTTGCACTGGCGTCTGACGTCACAACCTTTAACTGCAAAAAGACCGTTTTTCGTAAAATTATTCATGCAAAAGAATAAAAAACGTTTTCCGTTTTAAGTAATTTTCAAACAAATACTTTCTTCGATAACAAACTGCAGTTTCACGTTGTGAACTGCCTGACCGTTGAGATCGAAAAACGGTTTGTTGTGCGACCTTGTCATGCTTTCTCCTCAATTCTAAAGCGAATATGTTGTGCACTACTTACCTTACATACCTTTGGATGAAGTTAATTTTGAGCTTAACTGCACTTGGATGCCTTTTCTGCCGAATGTTTAAGGCAAGGAAAACGAGAGGTGAACTCGCGTACTCTGTTTTTGGCTCACAAATCACAAACTGAGGGAGTAGTATTCGATCACTAGTACCCAGACTATTAGTCACGCGTCCTCAGACGAAAAAATTTTGCTGAATCTGCAAAATATCGCAATTTTGAGTATAAAAAGTCTGATTTTTTTTATGACAGGCAACATTTCTTTGAGCATTCATAATGCTGAACTTAGCCAAACCTTATAAAGTGCAGGGTGCGACGCAGTATCTTTAATGGATATGATTTGAAAAAGCTTGAAACTGAATGGTACAAAACGCAAGAAATTATATTCTTCAAGAGTGATTTTAATAAAAGAACGAAAATACCAGTTCATTCAAAAGTCCCTCTCTTACACGGAGGTATGTAAACTCTAGGCCAGTTTATCGAGCTAGCGTTTTTGGGAACTTCAAATGCTGAACCCGGCTAATATCGAAACTATAAGGGCCACTTTAGATGGAGCGAGTTGTCCTGGCAAGCCGAGATATCTCGGCTTGCCGGGTTTCCCGTCTCTATCGTGTTTTGCCTTTTCGTTTACATGTAGGCGGGCTATCCCGGCTTGCTGAGTTTCCCATCTCGGCGAGCCGGGACACCCGGCAAGTCAAGACAACTTTAGTGGATGTAAAGGTATACAGCCGAGATATATCGGCCAGGTGGGACAAGATTTGACAGTTGTGACACACGCAACGTAGCTATTCCGGCTTTGTTCAGCGAACAATGCAAGATATTCAGCGAACAGTGCAAGGTAACGAAAAGGGAGAGGATTTCTGTTCCAAATCTTGCAGAAATGGAAAAAATTAACTGCGTTCAGCGAACGGGCGATGTCACGAAAAATAATCACGTTGAACTTGTCTCGGCCAGGCGGGTTGACATTTTTGCATGTAAATGCCAGCTTGTTATCGTACCGGAGACAACTCGCTCCGTGTAAAGAGGCCCTAATTTTGTTGATTGAAAAGATCGACTTTTATATGTGGTTTTGTTTAGTCTTACGTAGGGCTAACTATGCATTTTCGTAGCTAGTTTTTATAGGGTTAAAACAAACTCCTTGTGATGTGTACCATCTATAAACTGATAATTTTTCACAATACATCCAATTTTCAAGTTAATTACATTTAATTTTATTTTGGTGATTTTAAGAATAAGATTACAAAATTTTAGAACTTCATTGTATTTCTAAGTATGAACGATATTATTCTACAGAAGTCAGTTGGCAAAAACCTCGAACCAATATTTAACCTTAGCAAGTAATTTCCTTATCTTAATGTTGTCCTTTCTTTGCTAATTAAGAAAGCTAAAAACTCTTGCTAACCGTTGCTAATGGATTTTTAAACAAACTCTTTCAAAACCTTTGATGCGTATCTTTGTCTTTAGCAACGAGACGGAACTATGTTAATATTCAAACTAACGACGCATTTGCTGCGACCAAGGAATGTGGTGTAGAGCCAGGAAACCATTTGGTTCTTTTTTTGTTGGATAATCTTTATGAAATCTAAATTTCTTGATTGCATGCCAAAGGATGACGGAGGCATTGGCGCGAAACAGTCCTTTCTCAAGTCTTTTAATCACGATAGGAGAGAAACTAGAAACTCACCAAGTTCGCTCCATGAGGCACTTACTACAAGGTCACATGAGCAAAGAGACACTACAACACCTCAGCACGGGTCAGCAATTGACCGAAGCCTTGAAGAAGAGAGGACTTGTTACGGAAAGAAAGTTGGCGTTTTTGAGAAAGCTACTGGTTGAAGCTAAAAGTCTTAAGCTTGTTGACTTACTCGACAACTACCAGGTAGAAATTTCACCGACTAACAACATCGGTATGTGATTTATAAATTCTTTGACCCCAATATATTGATTTAACTGTAAATTTTATAATAATTGTGTTATCAAAAACAAATTGGTTTACAACTGTGTAATAACGTCAGTCGATCACTCTTGGCCTTGACGATTTAAACATAGCTTTTGCGTTTTAAAATAATTATATATCGTATATAGTTTACAAACTCGGCTGAAATTCCGTTCAAATAAATTACCTACCTCCTGTTTGGTTTGGTGTCACATCAAGATGCAAATTTGCTTAGAAATATTAGAATAAAGTTTGTAAGTCTAATACTGAGTAGTTGAAACCCTGCACATCTTTAACTCACTCTCTGCTAACACGACTAGTATACATATTCAGAAAGCAATGGAAAGTAACTTTTAGAGTGCAGATTAACTGAATATTCTGAATGATTATGTTCACTTACACTCAAAATCCACGATATCTTAATTTACCACTAATTACCGACAATATTCATTTATTGTAGTTCCACCACTGTCCTGTGTTACAGTACAAACGTTGGAGGAATTCAGTCGGCTTGCCTGTAATATTTAAAACTCAGATTCAATTAAGTTTTTAAAACTACATATTGATTCATATATATGTATTACAGCAGCGTAGTTCCAACTTCTTAAAAAATATACAAATATAAGCTGCTGAATCGTCCATAATGCTTGTTTATCAAAACCCGCTGAGATACTTTTGTTAGTTTCTATTAGAATTCTGCTTTTTAATTGACCACAAAGTTAAAGATTTTTCGAACGACCAGGTTTTCTATTGATTATAATCATTATTGAAATTATTGTACCGGCTTTATTTTTGTTTTCGTAATGACGTCCGACATGAGTTATTATAGTAAACTTTTCTTTATAAGAACCTGTTAAATTTAGCCCTGGTTCGGCTATATTTCTAATTTTTCAATATTTTGGCCATATATGAGATAGTCTAGTATGCTTGTTAAAATTCTAGGGGGAGTCAAAGACTTCCATCCAGTTAGCACCTGGAAACCGAAAACACCGACCTAATGAGTCACTTAGGCCCGAGAAAGGATTTAGCTTCATTATTGAAACTAGAAAACTTTGCAAATAAACCTTTACCTAGGGCTAGGTCAATTTTAGATTAAGCTCAGTAGTAGAAAGAATAGTTAATTGACCAAAGGCGAATTTTTTTTTTATTTTCTTTAAATTTGATCAACGTTATCTTTCTTGTTTTTTTTTCCCTTCTACCACAATTAAAAAACAACAACAAACAAACCTAGTTTTGAAAATTTAAAAAAAGTAAAACTTGCCAGTGAGACCTCTTTATTTTAAGTAATTTGTTTAGCACAAAATTGAACAGATTCATAATTCTTTAGGCATCTGTTCATGTTTTGTATGTTATGTCCTACAGGAGAAATTAAAATTTCACGTGATCAGTGCCGTCATAATTCAATTTTCGGTATGCAGGATTCACCATGTTTGTGCTAATTACAGTTTATTGATAAGAACCTGTTTAGGCTGACTTGGAAATACAGTCAAACCTCTCTAAGACAGACACCTTCGGGACCAGCCACGACTGTCGTCCATTTTAGAGAGATGTCCGTCTTATGGAGACATAAAATACAGTAAATGGCTGAGAAAACACACGGCAGGGACCAAGGTTTGGTGTCCATTTACAAGAGGTGTTCGTTTTACTTGATGTTCGTCTTGTGGGGAGTTGACTGTATGCAGGTTCTTCGTCTATAGGCGGATTTCAGCTGACGTAATGTTTACAAACAAACCTTTTCAAATCTAAACACCTTCAGGACCTTAAACAAAGAAAACTTTGTCTCAAACTACCAATCAAATGACAATTGCTTCATTAATAACAATTAAATCCCGAAAAGCCTCCCTGTGTTAGAAATGAGGTCTAGAAAACGAAACCTTTCCCAACTGAATCTTCTTCACTGGCTAATTCGTCATGTATTACCTACAGATGATGGGAAGAAAGGGAAAGCATCGAGACAGACCGGGAAGCGGGAAGTGCTACTGCGCATGATCGATAGCGTCGAAAGTGAAATCCAATTATGCGAGGAGGGGCAAGAAGAATTTAATCATCAGTTGAAGCAGTGTGAGGTGCAGATTAAAGCTGATTCAGAAAAACTTGTGATACTGGAGGAAAGCGTTCAGAAATCTAAGGAAGAAATCAAAGAAAACGAGTTACAGATCGAATCTTATGAAAGAAAACTTGAAACTGCGCGGTTCTTCATTAAAAAACATGAAGTCGAAATAGACAAACTAAAACGAGCACGTGGGAAGGATAAAGCAAGCGTCAACATAAAACGGGAATTAAAAGACAAAGAAGTTGAGCGCGAGAAAAATAAAAATCTCGAAGAAGAACTTTTAGCGAAACACCAGGAGGCTCTTGATAAGATACGTACTGCGCATGTCGAGATTCGACACCACGTGACAGATACCATAAAGCTAGAAGACAATATCCACGACTACTTGATGCAGATTCGAGCCACTAAGCACGCTTTACATAAGGGAAAACGAACGATCGTGGAGCTACAGGAGAAACTGGAAGACTTGTCTCTTGAGCTTGAGAAAACAAAACGGTTCAAACCGCTGTCCCCAGTCAGCAGACCGCAGTCCCGTGTAAGCATCTTGTTTGACACTAACTCAAAAAACTCGGCGGAGCCAGTAGAATTTAAGGTAAGTTAAATATAGAAAGTACGCTCTTGAATCTCAAGTTAACTTTTTTTTGTTTAACCAATGTACTTAACAGGATTTTTAAGTCTTGTTTGTTCGTTATGCGTGCATATGTATGTATGTGTGTGAAGTATATCCCCAAAGTGAGCTACCTTCATCGTTTTTTAAGAAATACTGTTTAGTTTTTTTACTTCATAATACAATAAGATAGTCTGTAGCGAAACGTAGTATATAGATACTGTCACTTCACCGGCTTCAAGTAAATCATACTAGCTATAGTTACTCGCGAATACGCTAAGTTTCAAAAGCTGTAAACACTGAGAATTGTAGTTGAAAGGGGATTCAGGCCCACCTGATATTTTCGTCCCGCGCGCCAAAAAATATGCACTTACATAGCAAAAAGGGAAATGGAAAAATCTCGTGTTAGAACTAAGGAAATAATCATTTCTTCCTAGTTGCTGGACTATGGGGAGCTATCAGTATCAGAAGCGGTTGTAATTGGTCGAAAGGGAAAACGAGTCTCTCCTCTACAATTCAACACACCCTGCTCGGTTGCAACAGATCGACTTGGAAACATTTATGTGGTAGATTATGGAAACAGTCGAATCCAGGTCGTTGGTGTCGATGGACGTGCAACTCGGCAGCCTCTTAACATCGGAGGGAAATTCAAACCCTGTGCAGTGGCCGTCAGTTGTAATGGGGAGATTGCCTTCACAGATTCCCAGATTATTCGTCTCTTCGGAAGAAACGGTAACTTATCTAACGTTGAGAAATTAATCGTATTTGGTTTCCTAAAAGTGTCTCGTGATAGGGGAGGTGTCACGCCAAAGGGGCTGCATCACATGTACAATAAAGAGGGAGTTTAATTTCTTGGTAAAGGGTTATGTCAAGATATAATTATAAGGGAATTGTGTCACAACAAAGAGTTTGATTCATGATGAAGTTAAGTGCCAGACAAAGGAACTAGTTGTGACAAAGGGGTTGTATTACGACAAAAAACGACGTCACATTTAAGGGGCTGTATCACGACAAAGAATTGTGTTAGGATAAATGGGTTTGTCGCGACAAAGGGGCTGTGTCAAGTGAAGGGGCTGCGTTAGTACGAAAAAGGGGGTTGTGTCACGATCAAGGAACTGTGACGTAATAAAAGGAAAGTGTCATTATAAAACTCAAATAAAAGGACAATGTCATGATACAGTTTAAAGACGTAATTTCATTACAAAGAGGCGGGGCATGACCAACTATAGGCAAGTGTAAACTTAACTATAAACTAGCAGAAATTTATCGCTCTCAGTAACCACACTTTCGTTGATACCATTTCAAAACTTTTTTTTACCACTGCACAATATCAAAAAACTTTAGTTTCCTCAGAATTTTAACGACTGTACCTTTGTGTCTTTAGGTTTACCCCTCCATCCAACACTTCCGGTGTTTAGCAAGAACGACCGCAGGCCTGACTTATCAGCCCTAGCGTTTGATCTACAAAGAAACATTTATGTTGCTGATAAAGCAAATCACAGGCTTCAAAAATTTACTTTTAACGGAAACTTTATTTGCTTTATCGGTGATCCACAAAGCTTGTGTCAGCCAGTTGGAATAGCAGTGACAAGAGCTGGACATGTTGTTGTCTCGGAATACTCCAAGCACAGATTAAGAGTGTTTTTTGGAGTAAATATGACAGAAACCAGAACGATTGGATCTAAAGGAGTAGGGAATTGTAAATTCATGCGTCCGCGAGGGCTTACTGTAGACAAACAAGACAATATTCTTGTTTCCGATAGCGAGAATCACAGAATTCAAGTTGTTTCTGTCAATGGTGATTTCATTACAGCGTTCGGCACAATTGGGAGTGAAGCAGGGTTTCTTGACACTCCACATGACCTGGCTGTCGATACAGAAGGAAATGTAATTGTTGCCGACACCAAAAACCACCGGATTCAGGTGTACACACGTCTGGTCCCCGTGTACATGAACAAAGCGATTTATAATGGGGATGAATCAAACTCGTGTCACAAAGTTGAAAACGTTGGTGAAAAAAGCGAACAAAAAAGCAAAGCTGCAACATTGAATAAAACTGAAGAAGCTTTAGCAGAAAGTCAAAGACTTGGAGAAGCTGGAGACGCCGGAAATTTGTTTGCAGACGAGATTCAAATGGAACTAGGTGAAGGAAATGGTAACAGCGATGAAATCAAAAAGGAAAACGTCGAGCAAAGTAAAAGCGAGGCTCAAATTACATCCGAAGAGCACGGAAAAGAGACTGTTAGTTGATTAGCCCCTTCAGTCCAAGTTGCATTGTTAAGTTCTCCCAACTAGAGCCCATACTTTGTATTGAACAAGTTTGGGAGAATTTTGATTTTCATCCGCAGCGGTTCTCAACTCTCATTTTCTCATTACTGAATGTCTTATTTTGTACTGGTTATGTAATGAGAAGTTACATAGATGTTATTAGCTGACTGGGACTGAAAGGGCTAATAACTGCGCAAAGAAATATCAAAACACATCTTGATAACATCACGAATGCTGTCAAGGGCTCATTAACGTCTTCTTTCTTTTTTGGACGAGAGACAAAATCGAGTATGTCTTCCGTCCAAAAAATGAAGAAAAAGACGTTAATGAACCCTTGATATTGTACAAGTCTGATGAGACTAGAATGCGAACAGTCCCTATTTTTCCTCTTTAGCTCGTCGAAGCTGGTAAATCAAGATGCCGGACGCGTGAGAACTGAGGCTAAGACAAAAACTGTTCTCGTGCGTTTACTTGTCCACCATCTTGATTTACCGGCTTCGGAATAACAAGAGAGGAAAAATCTAGATGAAATAGTGCTATGGACTATCAAAGCATCGCCAATGCGGCGGGAAACTTTCTTCAGTAGCTCAGACAGGTGTGTAGCGAGAACAGTCGTCTTCAAATCTGAAATTAGATTTCCTGTATTATACTTACTATTGTGTTGTGAAGATATCTACTTCAACTTTCACTTACTAAGTATGTATACATTCTTTCAGTACAATACTAGGTCAAACAGCACTTTAAATAAGATAAAAAGACTTCACATTATCATCAGCCATTAATAAAGGTAAAAACACATTACAACCCTACCGTTATTTGTAATTTTCAGAAAGGTGTTATATTGTTTACTGTCAACATTTTTCGGTTCTTAATTTTTGATAGTGTTGCAGGAACTCTTGTCGAATAATCCCATCAAGAACCATTTCTCCCAAAGAAACTGAAACTTGCAAACTTTCTGCATTTCTGAAAAATTTAAGCAGCTGTAAACAGTATAATATATGAGATGTTTAAGAAAGCATAAGTTTGCCTAACTTTCGTCCTGAAGCGTGCGGTACGGCTGTAAGGAGGTAGCCAATAGAACGGTTCAAAGATCTCGGAGCCAAAGCTCCTTTACGTCCCCGGTTACAACTTAGTCACCTAAAATATGCTGATTTTCATTCAATTTTTGCTGTAATCACAGACAAGAAGAGAAGACAGCAAGTTACTGTTAATCAGCAGCTTCCTTTATCTGAGCATGCGCCTCAACCAACCAAGGCTCATTTAAAATATCCTGCACTTGAATCCTGTCGGGGATGTTCCAAGCTAACATTTTATGTATCAGATTCTTGAGTGCGTCGGGGAGTTTGACCCGTGATGGAAAGCTGACTCGTTTGTGAACTTGCTGCAATAGGCTTCGAAGGTTTGAGTCGTCAAATGGCAACCGGCCACAAACCATTGTATATAGAATCACGCCCATGCTCCACACATCAGCCAGAGTAGCATCGTATGCAACACCTGAAATAAAATACGACACCCAGAACAATCTTTATCGTCGTTCAATATTCAAACAACTATTTACAGCTTGTACACGGTTTATGGTCGCTACATGATGTGTATACCAGAAACTGAGGCAGGTCCAGAATTTTAGGTTGGGGTCCTTGAAGCTGAGAAGCCAAAATATGTGATTGCATGATCACTTACGTAATGCTCAGATGCAAGCATTACCTTATAAAAGCCGCTCTATAATTGATTCATGTATTTCGGGAAGCACGATTCCTTACAGTTTTCACTACTCTTGGGTAGTTGGAAAGCCCTACAGTTTATATAACCTAATCATAGGCCTAACGTTTTTATCCGCGAAGACGCGATAGTCTAGCTAACCGTTTGCAAAGGCAGTTATTTTAAGACCCTGGGTAAAGGTGGGGCCGGGAATCGAACCCGGGCCTCCCGCACGACAGACTGGTGTTTTACCAACTGGGCTGACCAGAAGGAGACGGTGGTGTAATAATGTTAAGTAGTTATAAAATTATACAGTGTATTTTCTATACACTAATCAAGTTCGCTTTTCAAGTGACGAACTGACAGAAGTTAAGCAAGTGTTACACAGTTCACGACAAGCGGCTCGATCATCCAGACTCTACAACCATAGGTCGACTGCTAAGCCCAGTTGGTAAGGCGCCAGTCTGTTGGGCAGGAAGCCTAGGGCCTTACACAAACTATGGGAACTGATTGCTGTTTTTGCTCTAACATCTGCAAATGGCCAGACGTTTGCCTCTTTTTGGATAAGGAAGTTAAACCGTAGTGGTCCTTTGAGTTCATAATTGGGTTGTAAATCCTGTTGGATTTGCCGAATCTCCAAGAGTAGTGTTCACCGAAGCCAAAAAACCTGGTCAGTACTCAGAGTGGGATTTAAACCAGGGACATGCAAATCCGGGCCGAAACCACTGAGGCACGCTGCCTCCTAACCTAAATAGTAAAAGCAATGCTTGAATTGTGCTTAAAGTTCATGTTATAGTGATCTTACATTTAACCTTTGAGGCTTTGAAACCGGGCTATCTTACTTTTAAGAATTTCAGGTGGGGCTTTGAAAACAATCTATATATCTTACCTTTAAGTATTTCAGGAGGAGCATACGCGTATGAGCCACAGTAAGTGTGACTGAGTTTCTTCTTGCCAGTGGCTGTGGTGAGGTGCTCGCGCGCAAACCCAAAATCTGATATTATGAGGTTAAGATCTTTATCAAGCAATAAATTCTCGCATTTCAGATCTCTGTGCACTATATCTGCTTCATGGCAGTACAGAACACCGATGACTAGCTGCTTAAACACTTGTTTTGCTAAGGTTTCGCCCAACGCCCCTTCTTTCCTTATATACTCCAACAGGTCTCCCTTGGGCGCGAGTTCTGTAATGATGTACATCCGCGTGTTAGTCTCGATGACTTCAATCAGCGAGATGACATTCTGGTGACGCACACGTTTTAGAACTTTAATTTCACGTGGAAGAAATTTTGTCAGAAAATCCTCCGGGGCTTTCTTTTTGCAGATAATCTTGATTGCAATGTCGCGCTTGTGTCTTTTTGAGTAGGCCTTGCGTACAACAGCGTAGGACCCTTTACCTAAGACATCTCCAAGCTGGTAGCCATATCTTTCCAGCAATGCTGTAACGCCGGACAGAGGAAGCTCGTTGCTGCCAGAACTACCCGCTGCACTTTGTTTCTTTTTTGGCGACTTTGAAGCAGTATTCTTTTGGCCATCCGCCATAGAAAACTTTTTTCCCGCTTCTTTTTAAGCTTACCAAAACAAATGTTTTGATTGGCTCGCGAAAAATACTTGAGCGTGCGATGTTGATTGCTCCAATATTGACATTTTATGATTTATGTTTCAATCTGTAGGAAACCTTGTCCTGCAACCGCTCGAATGCACTAAGTTCTAATAACATTTTAGGCAAGATTATTTGGACCCAATTATCGACAATTAGTTATTTTGACGTTACCAATTAAGTGCTTTTAGAAGCTACGCGCGAGTGACGTCATAACAGGCGAATCTCTCGTTGTCTGAAGTATTAGTTGACTTAAACTTTCCGAAGCCCGCGAAGTTAAGGTATGTTTATCTCTTCTTTAATAGAGCCCGTGTCCCCCCAAATGTATTAACTCATTTTGTTTCAGTACATTGAAAATTGTAAAGTGATAGCGCTGAAAATTATGTCCGGTAATACAAGTACGTAGTTCTTGGTCCACGATACACATTAGCTAGTACTAGCTATATCTACCTCACAGCTGCAGGATCTCTGCAGGCACAGCAAACTGGTAGCGACTTCTTGGCTGCAGGGGGTGCAAAAAAAATAAAAAAACTGAAAAAGAATCTGAAGTGGATAAAATAGCAAAAACGGTAGCTCATATGATCTGTCGCACCTACGCGCAATTCAGCGAAGACGCAAAATACTGGGCAGAGCAATATCGTTGACAAACAATGGGTCTCGGTAAAAACAAGCAGGAATGTGGCAAATATTAATATATTGGAACTAACTATTCACGGCATTAAGCACTCTTTGTCAATTAATTAAATCAATTAAAAAAAAAAGTGGAAAATTGTAAGAAAATAGATTTGTGGTGTCGGAGAAAGGGTGAGGCACTTGACAATAGTTTCCAGTCTAATTCGAGTCGCTCGCGTGTGTTCACGTGAAGCTAAAACCAAGAAAACAACAAACAGCAGACGACAAATTGACGCTTGCCGTCTCACGTATACGCGGTGCTATTAAAACCTCACTAGTAAAATATATACTTTCTGCGATACGTGTCAGAGACCCTTTTCCCGGTAACGCGTTAGATATAATTAAAAAAATCCCGGTTTATCACCAGTGCGCGCACTGATATTTGCCAGCGCACGACTTTTTTATTACTTATAATTAAATAAAAGAATATATGAGGAAGAAATTGAGAAGTTAAACAGAGTGACAAGCAATTCGGTTGGTGGCATTTTGCTGCAGTCGAGTCCCTTCTTTACGTAAGAGATGAAGAACAAACATTATGCTTGTCGAAGAGTACAGTAAAATGATACACGAGTGACAGGTTAATAGTAATATGGACCTGATATCAAAACTTACTAAGGTATTTAGTGGTATCAGTAGGTTTATTTCGAAACCACCAAAAATCTATTAAACCTAAAATCGCCCTCCCTCACTGAATTTTTTGAAAATTTTGATAACAAACCGGGATGTTTTTTAAGTGGCCTAATACTTCTAAAGCCGGGGACACACCAGACGATTTTATACGTCGATCGCTGCAATTGGCGAAATTCGCTAAAATTTGTTTAGTGTGTCACCTACTGCGATAGCAAATATCGCTGATCGCAGCGACTGGCGCATCTAGCATGTCAGATATGAGCGATTACTACGCCACGTTTCGCTGGCGATCAAATTCGCTGCGATCGGCGTATATAAAATCGCCTAGTGTGTTCCGGGTTTAATACTATACTTCCGAGAGTAGTTTTCAAAAGCTAGTAGCTACAAGATATAATGGAATGTGGTCCATATATATCAAGAAAAGCAACTATTGAGTTATTTTGCGAACCAGCTCAATTTTTGGGGAGGAAAGGGAAAATCTAGACCCTTTTATAGCAAGAGGCTTCTAATCGACTTTGTCTATATCATCCCGAATCACGTGTCGCCTTTCAGCGTTGTCGACAAAATCACTCCACGATCCGCCAAATACGTGTCCCAGTTTTTGCGCTATCGACAAGTCTATGTTTTTGCTTTGATATTCGCATCGCATTTTGCAGTCACGTAGAGGTACCCTAAAAGAAAGCAACACCACCAGTTTTAAACCATAAAAGATACATGGAGCACCCTCCGACTATTTTCAGGGGGAATCCCTCATCTACTCCACAGGTTCTATCTTAGCGATGGTTGTTCCGCTCGGCAGCGAGTCCCAGCTTTTAACTCAGGCTTTGCGAATCATGTTTCAGACTCATGAAGGTTAGCGCCAAATTCGCGCCTCGCGCTTCTCAAAACTGATTCCTACATTCGATTGACATGTTTTTCATCTACTTTTAAATGGCTTCAATGGAGCATAGTTCATTAGCCGCGCCGATGCTGCTGGTTCGGCCCACAGTATGACTTTTTGTTTGCTCAAATTTTAATTCATGAGTGTTGACGATAACGGCAATTAAATAAATAAACAATTTAAAAATATTTTGTTAAGGTTACATATGTTTCGTAACCATAGCAACAGCATGGGCCGCTTTTCGGACATCACGCCAGCGGTCACAAGAGACTGGAGACGCGAACTTCATGACAAGAAGATACCAAAATCGCGAGCATCAACGAAATTACAGGTGAATAAGGCAGTGATCATGACTTCTGATCGCTCACCCCGCACTCAGAAGAAATCCAAAGGACCAAGAACTGAACTGGATTATGAGATCGAACGATTGAAGGCCGAAATTCAACAAGAAAAGCAAATGAAGTAAGCAGTTGACGTCGTTAATCCGGGTCTCGTTAATTTTCTAACTTAGAATGTTTACAGCGGGAATAGGCAAACACGAACGTAAGGTTTTTGTTTTTCAAAGAAATCAGAGCCTGGTTGTATCAAGTAGTTTAAAAAGCGGGCAGCATGGAAGATAGAAGCAAAAGAGCACTTGTCTGGGACAGTGTTCTAATCAAGGGGAAATCAAGATGGCGGACGTGTACCTTAACCCCTTAGCCTAAGTTTATACGTATGATATTATATTTGTGTATTGCGATTGCTCCTAATATGCTATTACATCATTGGTATGAAAATCAATAGCTTCCTATATTTTGCCTTGTAAACATCTTCCTGAGTTCAAATAGCGTTCGGTGTAGGTCTCTGAACTTGCAAAATTTCACATACGCTTGTTTTCTTAATGGTGCACCTTGGGTAGAGCAATACACTAACACACTTTTGCTTATTTTATAATTTTCTCCAGAATATAGTATTTGTTGAGTTCATGCTTAGTTATAACCAGCTGATTTTCAGCAAAAGTATTGCTCACAGAAATACCACATTTTATGTTTTGCTTAGCGATCATACTAGACAAGTACTAGTCTGAAGGCCAGAGTTAAAAGAATTATCAATCCACAGGCTTACCATCCAGCAGTGGCTTGTTGTATATTCATTGATTTCTGTTAGCTGAATTTATACATGAATAAAACAGAAGATATTAGATGGCCATATACATGTGGGGTTACAAATATTATCTTTGGGTGATGAAAGTATCTCTCACAAGTGAGCAAAGTGAAGATTTCATTTTTATTTTATGGAATACTGATGAAATTCCCCCATAAAATACAAAAGAACCAGCTGCATGCCTCAGCAGGAGCTCTCTTGTAATTGGCTTATCATGTTAGTAACCGTGGTGACACCAATATCCTCAAATGTGAAAGATAAAAATAGTATCTTCACTGCATGTGATGAAGATTTTTTATTAAAATGAAAATTCCTGATATTTTCTCAGTGTTACTATAATGAATATTGCTTATAGACATGTTGTCATCTTTAGTATGGCTTATATTCCTTTTCCCATGAACCCCCACTAAAGCTGTCAGATAACATTATATTAAATAATATTTTGTTTATGAATGTAATTAAATCATTAATGAATATACAACCAGGCCTAGGGTCTGGAAATCCTTGAATATGGGAAATTTTCGTTCCAGGTCTCGAATTCCTCAAAAAATCGGGGGGTTTTAAGAGCGACCTAGAAATATCCTTGAATTTTAAGTTTGCACTCCACTTTTTGTAGTTTGTGCTGATAGAATTATTTTAAGTAGATTTTCTGTAGTTTTTCTGCTGCTTCAACAGACATCAGTGTGAATGTGTCAAAAAACTTTTTCTTATCGAATCTCCTATATATTGAGACCTTGAAAATTTTCAGCACACCTCGAAATTACCTGCTGGAAAAGTCCTGGAATTTTGTTTTGGGCAAAAGTGGAAGAACCCAGTACAACAAGGCCACTGCTGAATGATAAGCCTGTGATCATGATCAACCACTGGAAGCTTTGGGAAAAACCTTTTTACCTCAGTTAACATTTTAACTAGCTAACATGATATCTCACACAGTTTGTTCTTTGTAACAGGGAAATGTTGGAACAGTCATCAGTTGAGTTGGAGAAGACCATTACAGAATTGCAAGATAGATTTGAAGGAGTGGATGATGAAGGTGACAGATGTTGACTTGTGGAGATGTTGAGAGGGGGAGAGTCATGGGCACGGAATATAATTAAGCTGATATACCTCAAGTGCTCAAATAATATCAGAAAGAAAATTTGCTTTTAAAGTCCCTATGAAGCTTATTTTTTTAAGTTCCAGATTAAAACTGTTGTCATCTGTGAACTCAAAAATTGAATAACCAAAGAAAATTTCCAAGTCTAAGTATGCTTTTTAATCAAAAAAAGATTGGGATGTAAATTTTGACCAAGCAGGCCGAGGACTGGTAACCTCAGTGATGTAGCAACAGTGAGTTATGTGGTTTTTGTTTAGATAATTTCATTTCTGTTAAAAAATGTCATAAAATTTTTAATTCAAATAACTTCAAGGGAATAATTCATTGATTGAAGTTATAACAATGTGACTATTGTAGCCAGAATTGAATTTTTTGTGATAAAAAAGATTGTCTCTGCTTCATGCCTCATGCTATGTCATATGCCTCCTGCTATGTCATCATTGCACGCGTCAAGTCTAAAAAATGTAACAGGAATGGCGAGAAAAGGTTTTATTTTCGAAAATTACTATTATTAAAGGGTTCTGCTTTCCATCTGGAACTTAAAAAAGTAAGCTTGATTGGGACTTTAAAAGATAGTAATCATGATAATTTTTTCTTGGTAACTTTCAATATTTTTTTATGTATAGCTTTTGGATACTACATTATTGCATTTTATCAATTCTTTATATTCTTCTCATTGGTAACAACTGTTTGCTTTTGGTATTTTCATGATCTAGGGAACGAGTGGAAAACTCGATTTGAAACCCAACAAGAAATGAATACTCAGTTAGAAAAACAAATCGTTATGTTAAGAGACAAGCTTGAAAAGCTCCAAATTCCAAGTCAAAATGGTGAGTACAAAAATAAAATTGAATTATCATATAAATTTATCATACATTGTCTTATCTGCTTTTACACTGTGCTATATTATAATTAGTTATAAATATTTTTTTCTTGTTTCTCAGGGAAACAGAACAATCATTTAAACACTTACAGTGCCTTGTCAGATGTAAGTACAAATTAAATCAACAGAAATGTTTGTTTTCTTTGGGAGTTAACAATACCTCACAGAAAAGCTTAGCTTATCCTCAGATCACAATTATTTTATTTATCATTGTTGTACACAGATATATTGATATCGATCTCACCTCGGATTTACCCCACCCATGGTCATATGGAATTCCAATTATCCCATCTGGGATCCTACCTACCGCACCCAGAATCACAGACTTATCCCATCCAGGACCCATCCATCCAATCTGGAACCCCAACCAGGATCCCACCTATCTCACCTGGGATCCCATCTATCCCATTTGGGATCCTGCCAGGATTCCAACTTTTTTTACACAGGCTCATTTTAGTAGGATTATACTAGGTTTTGTAGTTATCTTGATATTTCATTTCCAATTAGAAATAAGTCAATTCAAATAAAAATATCTCATTAGAACAGGCTTATCTTTCCACTTCTCAATAATTTGCACTCTGAGGGTAGATGTTCTCTACCTGCAAAATATAAAAGATTATGTTTACTTAACTTTTCAGGCAGAAATCAGGAGATTTATGAAGCAGCTTGAAAGAGACAAGATTAGCCTAGAAGGACAGTTACGGGACTTAGAGTGGAGGCTGGATAATGAGTCAAAGGTAATTTTGAAAATTTGATTGACTCTATGTAGCTTTTATTGTGTATCATGATAATAATGATCTGGAAGTTTTCCAAGAGGTTTCACAAATTTGTTTTATCTCTCGTCTCCTTATTTCAAGTCATTCAAAATTTACCTTATTTTGCTGTTCCTGTAAAATTAAATTCTTTGAAAAAAAATACCAAAAGTGCTTTAGTCATTTTAGGATTAGTGCTTAGAGGAAGATATTAAGGTATACGACATTAATTTCATGAATGAATTTAATGCCTAGTGTATGATACATGTATATTTCTTTATCAACTATTATGTACAAATATAGTTTTGATATTTCCTTCAGGCATTTCACACTATTGATGAAGAAAGAAAGCGTTACTTGACAGAGCTAAATGAGGTAAGCATATAATAAATGGTGACTGAACAACTTAAAGTACTCTTGATTCTATTTGACCCATGATCTGGCCTGGTCATTCCAGCTATCACTGCACTCAGGTTCTGTACTTACTTGTAAGGAAAACTTTTGTCTAACCAAACCTGACAATCTAGTGGAACAGTACTGTTCTGTTGTTCTTCTCGATTGGGCCAAGATGCAAGAACTGCCAGAGCTGTGGTGGGGAGATCATATTTGCCTACTAGATTTGTATAAATTATGTGCCTTGACCTATCCATTTGTTTTTTTGTCCTGAACCAATTCATTTTGGCCATACATACCAGACAAGTAGAAAGGACCTTGGAATAAAAAAAAACTAAATATGTTCTTTATTAGAAAAATTTATACTAAAACTAAATCAGTGAAGAGCAATCTTCTAGTGTTCTGATTGGTTCCTGAAGCAGTAGATATCCAGGACTACTTTACTGTTCTTGATAAAGCTGTCAAGATGGTGACTCATTTCACAAGAGTCTCAGAAAAGTAAATTCACACAATAAATGATTCAGTCGTTTGTTTTCTTTTAAACACAAAAAGGGCAACAAAATTTGAGATGTCTGTATTCAGAAGGGATGAAACTTGATTTACTCTGAAATGTCATGAAAAAATCCAACAATGACAATGAGCACAGGCTTTTCTTACTTGCACATGCAGATTATAAATAAATAACTTGAACTTATTCTAATGATTTGGTATATATACTGGAACAATTATCCTCCTCAGTATCGTGCCTAGAGATAGACATTATTTTTACCTCACTTCTTCACAGCTTAGTAAACTAGATTAACTATCAGTCACCTCCATTATTTCGGGGGATAATTATTAGGTAATAGTGGACAGGGATTGGGGAGGCAAAGTCAGACTGGAATCTGCTACTGGTGTAGATTATTCTTTCTGTTGTGACGTTCCTTGGGATGCGAACAGTAAAGCCTGCAAGGTCTGTTTAACCATTGGTTGCCATGACAATACATAAAAAATAACCTTAAAAATTATTTTTATTATAACAGCTACAGTACTTGCAGGAATGGAACTAGGTTAATTGAATAGCCTACTTAGTTTGTAGCTGACATTCATCTTTCATTTTTTTTTTAAATGGGGATAAAATTCGATTGTATTTATTTATTTACTCAACTTTAATTATACAGATCTTAACAGAAATAGAAGTAAAATTAACAAAAAAAATGTTTAATAAAAAAATGTAAAAATACAAGATCTGAATAATTGGGTCAGTTTAAACAGAATTTGTCGATTCCTTATAACAAACTGCCTCAATGTAGAGTATAAAATATTTCTTGCAAGGTGAACATTACTATTAATATTCTGTACACCATAATTTGTACTCCAGGCCACAGCTGTGATTGACGAGTCCAGGTCAAAGAGAAGACAAGCACTGAATGAAGCTCAAAAGGAACATGATGCTCATTTGGCAGCTAAGCTAAGGTTTGTATCAAAACAAATTGTTTTTCCCCATGTTTCCAGGTACATTTCACAGTGAGAAATATGTCCAGAACAAAGTATGGTTTACATTAAGCAAGTGTTAATTTCAATTAATTTCATTTAACCATTCTTCATTTGAAAGCAATAGATGTGTAATTGCTCAAAAAGATTAATTTGTAATTAACAATGATTGAATATATATTTTGATATAAAATCTGGAAAATTGAGTTTTGCCATATTTTCTTGGCCAACAAAGATTTTTTTACTTTTTTTAGTTTTGAATGTAGACTTAATTGTGCCAAGTTAATTTGGCTACCTAAGATACTTTTCTTAACCCTGGTCAAATTATCAATATCTACCTTCTTCTAACAAAACTCATACAAAACGAGATGTTTGGTAATGAGATAATGGAAATTGATCAAACAAAAAGAAAAAAAACAGATGAAAAGCGAATTCTCCTAATCTAGTTTTATAAAAACTTTGGGTCTAAGTTGGGAGAACATATATAGCAAAACATCATTTGACATATTTAGGGCTTAAAAGTTAAGTTTTTTGTCTCAGGGAGCAGCACTCTTTTGGCTTACCTGACAATCAGAGGATCATCGACCCCAAGAAAGGTCCGATAAAAAAGGTAGCAGCTGTGAGGAAGCTTCCAAAATTGCAAAGCAGTGGATCAGAAGAACTTCCCCTGGACAGTAATAGTTAGCTTGGCAAAAATATTTCTAATAATGCTATAAAAATAATAAATTAATAATGTAAATAATATATGCTGTTTATGAAATATATTGGAGTTTTTTATTTTAAGTGTATAATGACTAATTTAATAATGCATTGTTTTAATTTATTTGTATAGAACATTCTGGTAATTTTGTAGGGATGACATCTTCAGAACTTTTGCCAAGAATCTATTTTTTTTATTTTTGAATATTAAAACAGGTTAAATTTTGTTTAAAAAAGTATTAAAACCAAAGACAAGTTGAGAGCACATTAACTACAGTTTTCCAACCCATAGCTTTTTTTAAGTGGAAAATTCTTCACCAGAAAGTTTCTAGTCGACACCTTGGTTACTGTAGCTTGTTTACCAAGCTGTCTTATGTTTAAGGCACAGCAAAAAAATATGAAAGATTACTCATAGATTATCACCATATTTGAAACTGCTTGGGTTTGCAAAGCAAAGATAGATACTAAGCAGTGAAACTGATAGTTTGTTGTTGGTACTACTCTTGTACACAAAGATAACTTGTCCAAACCAGATTGAATTACTAACTAGATGTAATGTTTATATCTTGTAAATAACTGAATTGAAATACCAGCAATTTTAAAATTCAGATGGCTGACTGAGGTGTTTGAAGGTACTTTAATTTGTATATATGGCTTGCATAATAAAATAAAATTTTGTACATTCCTAACACTGTTAGTTTTTCTATTGTCAAAGTCTACGTACATGAAATCTGTGAGTTAGCAATATTTCTTTAAGTACAATATTAACAGTTTAACCATTTCTGAGCCCCAGCAAGTTACTAATTCATACAAAATAGGTCTTCTGTGATGAGAAAATGGAATAACTATGAATTTGAGCAAATTAGCATAGAAAACCACCGTAGATGAAAAGCAAAATTCTCCTTAACTGGTAACAGGAAATTTTGGGTTCCAATATAGCAATATATACGCAATAAAGGTGCTTAAGAATGCTTTACAGTTGACTCTGGTATTGAGGGACTTAGATAGTCCATTTTTCATTTGGTTTAATTAACTTTACTATTCACACTGAGTGCATGTTAGTTTTTTTTCTATACATTGATAAATATTGTAAAGACTTTATGAATCAGAATTTATGCCAACTTATTAATTTACCACATTCTAAGTACAGATGTAAATTGACAAATCTGTGTTTTATCCTGATTACTTATACCCAAAAGTTTTAAAGTATCTAGTCCTGTGTTAATTATAATATATATAATAGTTATTTAGTATAATTTATAACATTCTATGTGTATAAATTTATTATAGAACAAAACTATATTATATTTTGCTAACATGTAGAAAGTAGTCGAAAGCTCTGCACTCTGTATTTGTTTTATTTTTGTTTACTTTTGTGACTGATTAATGAAGATCAGGTCTATCAATGAGAGGGTGGGCGATCGTCTGCGCTTGTCTTATCACCCACCTAAAGAGCATGAGGTGTGCAGTTAATCACCTGCCTAAAATTGACTTTTGCTACATTTTTGCACACAAGATAAAAGAAATATTGCACAAAATCCGTGTAGATAATAAAGGTGCTAAATAACAGTAATTTTGTTTACTATCACTGATGGAATGTCGGAACTTTGTTATCTTTAGCACAAGTGACGTGATGTGACCATTGCTTCAAAAATTATGCTTCTAAAAAATATCATAATACAGCCGAATTACTTCATGAAATTATCCAAACGTTTTTAATGATAGTATTAATATTAAAAATAAACCTATATGAACACATTTGTTTTTACTACAAAATCGGGGACCTGAAAACATCCCCTGCCTCGGCCAAATGAGGCGGGCAATGTACCGCATGCCTGCAATTTTGCTCATTGATAGGCTTGAAGATGTATTGTTTCCAACAAAATGATAAACAATGTGATGTAAATGATGAAGCTTATCTGCTTTCTTGGGCAAACAAATCTGGAATCAAATTTGGTTAATCTAGCACACACAGCTACAGATGGAGATGTAATAACACAGTGAAAATATACATGGCTAATAAGACTTGAACTCATACTACCAAATTTTTGCCCAAGGAGCCAGTTTTCCTCTTGAAAAGAAAGTTAATTTGAAGCCCTGCACCCTGCCATATGGCTTAACTCATATAGTGTGTAACCAATTCAAAATTCAATGTGGCAGAGGAGGCAATACTGGTCTCAAGTCCCCCCTCCCCTTTTGAGCCAAACATACTTTTTCTTCAGTTGCTGAAGGTAAAGCTGTTAATCCTTTCTCAAGCCTAAAGGGCCCATTAGGCCTCCGCTTATCTCCGGTTTCTGGAAGGACATTAATCCCTGGTTAGCCCCAAGTTGAAGCTGGTACTCATTTATACAGCTGAGTCAACTGGAACAAGTCAGGTTTTAAAAAGCCCTGTTCAAGGACACAACACAGTGGTATGACCAGGGCTCAAACTCTTTTCAGTTAGCAGATATAACTTATATCATTTCAAAAATTGTAAAGTATGATGCAAAAGTTTCCCATGGAAATCTAGCACACTCCTGGGCTCCATAAAATACTACCTGATAGTTTTAACGCATTTGAACTGTAGAAAGAGTTCACTTAATATTGTCAGTAATTTAACACACTTCAAAGTATTTGCTTGTAAAACTTGAAGAATCCCACAAAACAGGATATAAAGGAAATAACAGCAACATTCCCTGTGATCCTCAGTCCAAACAGCTTAAATCCAGCGTCACATCTCTTACAGTAGCTCAAGAATTCGTCAGCTTCGGGAAATTGTTCATAATTCAACTGTGTGTTTAGTATTTCATTAATCTTGTCGAACCTGGCAGAAACCCTACTTGCTGCAAGAAATGGAAATGCAAACTTGAAAGCAATCAGACATGACCCAGCTGTCTGCGATAACCATATGAGCTTAAAATTAGCATCTGATTCTAGGGAGGCAACCCACTCTACAAAAAGACTTAAAATAATGAACACAAAAAACACAGTATGAATAGTGAACCAAAGCTTTAGTGAGGAGATCAGCGACTCAGTGTACTCAAGGAGGCATTCATAGTAATTCCTTGCGGTGCGGAAGTTTCTTGCATCATGTAGAATAAGTTGTTCAATGTATTCAATATGTCTGATTATATCACGACATAAAATATAGAAGATGCAGCAGATTGTAACAACTCCTTCAAATCCCCAATATATTAGAGTTACATTGGTATAATATATTGCTCTGTTTGTGCTGGTGATATTTGCTGTAAATTTGTGTAGTCCCGAGTAATTGAAAAACACATCCAAGCCAAAAGCACAATAACAAACCATTATAACAGTCACAGTACCAATAGCAAAGAACATGTACATAAGCAGCCAATCCTTGCTGGAGGGCCCAATATCCTCTTGATGACCTTGTGGTGTAAATGCAACTTTTGGAACAAGTTTTGTTGAAGTTCTAAGGAATTTATTTCTGGAGTTATAAAAGTATGCCACAGCCAGTGAGTATGAACAAGCACCAGAAAAAATGAGTGAAATAGTTAGAACCAGAGTTTCAATAGGTTCCTTCGGGCCACTGTTACCTGGTGACCAGTATGCACTGACAATATGCATTTCATACCCAAATGCACACCAATGGAAAAGTGCAAACATCACAGATACCACCATAACTTGACATCTTTTGGATCCTCTACTGGAAACTGACCAGTTAAATGGAATGCCATAAATCAAGTGCACAATGCCTCGCAACAACCTCTCTGACTTTAAACACTTTCCCAAGGTACCTGGAATAACAATGATGTGATAAAAAGAACAGATTAACTTATTATAATTAATAAAGGTCTCGAGTGGCATTTTAGCTTTCCATCTCCATTAAAATATGACCTTTTCAATCAACTTTTGCACTTATGTTAAACAAGTAATATTGAAAACATAATAAAACTGAAATGAACTTGTATTAAGAACAAAAAACTGAGAACACTTGCTTATTCAAAGGGGAGGTGACTTGGGTTAGACCAGTATATAAGTCAATGTGAATTGTGTAAACTATAGCTTTACAATGTACAGAATGCCCTGCCAATGATGTATGCATGTTCAAAGTATATAATTAAAACAATAACATGACCAGTTTAAATTTATTAATAAATCTAACCAATGTTATTGTTTTAATGCTTGTTTTTAATCTGAATACAATATCAAGATTATTCATTAAAACTACAGTATCAGTATGGCTCAGACAGGCCGCGAAGCCATGATGGGACTTTTGGGTTTCTGAACAGGATAGGTCAGTGCTTATTGGCAATTTTTCTGGCCTTTTTATTACTAGACGGCAGGATTGCAGGATCACTGGTATTAATGCTTGAGTTTTTAAATATTCAAGATTGAATTCGGAAACAGAGAAGCAGATATTTCAGATCTAAAGATAAATTAATTAAATTAACCTCCATGTTTACATTCGTTCACAGTTCGTTTTCATTTTCTGCGAAAGTGCACATACAGCCAGGTTTCCCTTTAATCTGAAATGTATCCAGCGGCCACCTTGATACAATGAGTTTCAAATAAAGTTACAAGACTGGGTTTGATCATTTCCTCGAATTTGTTGACTTCCGTTCTTACTTTTGGTTCAACTCGTATGGTAATTTCAATAAGTATCAAGAAGAAATGGTAGCAAAGATGACAGAACCCGTTAACAATGGGATTTCTATAACCATACCTACCCATATATCCACAACTCCAACTGGCAGGAACAAAACATTTAGGCCCTTCTGCTATTCGCCATCTTCACTTCAGTTTCGCTTTCCAAAAACGCGGGGAAAGTGGGTTCCAGCACTAAGTCGATGAACTATTTTTTTTAATTTTTGAGCTTTGTTACACCATGCACCACGTAGTCACGCAAAATGCCATGGACGTTGTACGGATGGATTTACTTTCACCTCACCAGGATGCTAGCTGAGCTTCTGTTTTGCCCCGTATTAAATGCTCAGGACAGATTCAACCGTTCGTTTGGGCCTATTCCATTTATTCCGTCGTAAGAATAAAATTTTGAAGTTGTCTGGGCAATGAATTATCTGTTCTGTGCTCCTAGGCGCAGAAAGCGTTTATATTGTATATTTTCCATAACAAGACAAAGGGTGTAGGAGTAGCCGCGTACCAGTTTATTGGAGACGGACAATTAATGGCTGATTTGTTACATGCAGGTATAATGTTGGAACATAGTTCAATATCACCTTGTTAATTACATCTGTGAAGAACTAGCAATGAAAATGATATTAAACCCGGTGAAGCGTACTAACTAGACTGCAAAACAGTCCCTTCTTTCGCCGGGAGATCGAAAATCCAAGTGCCTTTCATCAAATGGGAGACTGGGAAGAAGAAATGGAAGCGCGGACCGGAGCAAAAAGGAATGTCGCCTCATTCCTTTTGGCTGCCCATCCGCGCATCTGTTTCCTCTTCCGGCCCAGTCTCCCATTTGATGAACGCGCTTGGATTTTCGATCTCCCGGCGAAAGAAGGGACTGTTTTGCAGTCTACGTACTAACTGGTAAGGTCGAGTGAATAGTAATTATGGTGAGCTTGAATAAATACCAATGGATATGCCAAAGGGACTGCGCTTGGCGCTTAATTACAAATGCCCGACATAAACTCATTTTCAAATCTAAAGTATTATCTACGTTTCTTTGAAATGAAACCAATGTCGGTGCTAGAGCAAATAAAGAAGTTTATTTATTTATTCATTTATTTATTTATTCATTTATTTATTTATTTATGTGTTTGTTATTGCTTGTTTATTTATTTATGTATGTATTTATTTTATTATTTATTTTTTTATTTCATTTTGTTTAATTTTTTTGTTCCACTGCTATTAGTTGTGCCTGACCGTCCAGCTGAAAATCCTCCTTCGGAGGGGTAGCTGTATGGGAAAATAATAATAATAATAATAATAATAATAATAATAATAATAATAATAATAATAATAATAATAATAATAATTTAAGAAAGATC
>JAOBRD020623445.1:0-12957 GCA_027575215.2 Hydrozoanthus sils
ATAAACACGTTATTTGCCGTCCGGGAGGTCCGTATTGAGAAAAACTGTGCCCTCGGTCTAGGTACGGACCTCGGCCTCGGTCCATACGCAGGACCTCTTTCACAAATTTCGTGTAGTTTATTGAAGCTCCACGAACCTGCATCTCCAATTTGTTTCCACGTGTTTCTCCCAAAACAACTTTAAAGAAATGTGTCGGCACGGCAACCCTGTTCTTACCGATGACCTACGAACAAATCAAAAATAAGACTTGAAAAGCAAATAACATACAGTACTTAAGATATTTATGTAGACGCTTCGGTCTGAAAAACCAATGGCATGAGCTTTACAAACATGACTTGTGTTACTGTACACTAGTCAATCATAGGTATTACTAATCAAGATACATCCGCAATCAAATCGTAGTTAATCACAAACAAGGCAACCAGTCAACATAACCGTTGACTACCGATATACTATACTATTTATAGATTGACAGATACAGACAGACAGACAGGCAGATAGATTTGATAGATGGCCAGACAGACAGACAAACAGCTATGTGATAAATTAGATAGAGAGACAGACAGACAGACATACAGGCAGGTAGTCAGATAGTCATGCAGATAGACAGACAGAAAGACAGACAGAAAGACAGACAGACAATCATGCAGATAGACAGAGAGAAAGACAAATAGACGGAAAGACAGACAGACAATCATGCAGATAGACAGAAAGACAGATAGATTAGATAGGTAGACGAACAAACAGACAGACAGACATGAGACACCAATGGTAAATGCCTCACTAAAATAAAGAGCTATAGAACACTAGAACAAAGTCCACAATCTTGTCGAGCCAGTACAGCCAATGTTACTGACGCCTGATATTTGCCATAGTGGTGCCCAACCCATCCTTGAAAGCACACTGGCCAGATGAATGAATTGCAAACTTAAAGATGAGTGAAAGTTCTTAACAATTCTACGCAAGTAGTCCAGACTCTCATAATCCAAGAGGCTTTAATACTACTAATTTGTCAATAGGTATCAAAACCGCCACCTGGTTTGCCTTGTTGGTAAGACGTCAGTCTGTCGTACGGGAGGCCTGGGTTCGATTCCCAGTACCGGACCTTCACTCAGGGTCTTAAAATAACTGAGGGGAAGGTGCTGCCTTTACCCTAACATCTGCAAATGGTTAGACCCTCGCCTCTTTTAGGATAAGGACGTTAAACCGTAGGTCCCGGGTGGTAAGCCTCGAAGAGGACCTCGAGTCCTATTGCCTGTTCTCCGTGACTCCTTGAGTCAGAATGTTATAAAAACAAAACCAAAGCCAAAAGACATTCACAAGACTGTTCAGAGATTCTAAGCATTAAATTGACTCACTGTACCTTGTGCTTGATCCAAAGGTTACCGTCACTCTCCTGCCTACGAAGAGGAAAAATAATAGTTTTATTAATGTTGCTAAAGTTTCACTAGGAGTGCTTAACTTTGGAACTCAATACCATCCAACATTAAATTCACATATCAATGAATTTAGTTTGTTCAAGAACAACAATTTTTTTAAAATTTTTATAGACCTTATGCGTGATGACGACACAAAAGCGTTTTCCTGCAACGAAACTAGGCTTGGTGGTAATACCTACTTGCTATGTACAGTTTAACGAATATTCCAGTGAATAAACATGTTAGAACCAACAGTACGAACTGTTTAACAGTAAAAACATTTAAAATTGATCCAAAACTCCAGTGATTTCACATCGATTTTTCACCACGAACCCTCACTTTGATGCACTTTTGGCGTCATCATGCATAAAGGCCATAATGGTTAGTTTGTGAGTACCCTCCACATGTACATGCACAAGATTTTTTTCTTTATAATAAAGATAACGAGGGTGACAAACTTGCTCCCTGAAAAAAACTGTATGGCAGCTAAACGCACCAGGCAGCGTGGCCCGCAAGTTAATTTCTTTTAAAAGGCGGGAAAAAGAAAAATATTTAAAATGACAAATGAGCAAACACACACACAAGATGGTGCGGCTTAAAGTGAATAACTACGGTAATCTAAAGAGCATATGAAAATTTTCAAAAAGTATACTATAAAAAACATTGGTTTGCCAAGTTTGAGAAACATACGATGAAAGTACGCCAAGATACGGCATGTTGAATTTTGAATTTTTCCCGCTAAAAGTGTTCCCTGCAAAAGACCAACAATATGACGTAACACGTCACGTGCATCTCCCCTCAGTCCATCTAATATGGTACCTCGAAGTATTTAAGAGATAAGTAGATTTTAAAACATCCGTAACTGCTAGAGTTTTCGATAGAACTCTATTAGTTACAAATCTGTTAAAGTCGATTTTGGATGGACTGGGGCGAGACGCGCATGTTCTGTTATGTCATATTGTTGGTCTTTTGGAGGGGACACTTTTAGCGGGAAAAATTCAAAATTCTACATGGCGTACTTTCATCGTATGTTTCTCAAACTTGGCAAACCAATGTTTTTTATAGTATACTTTTTGATAACTGAAAAACTGATTTCTTGTCATATACTCTTTAAACAGTCTAAACTGAACTAGACTAGAAAACGTACGACGAAGAAGCCATTTTGGTAGAAAAGTCGACCCACTATAAAACAAATGGGCGACTTCAACTTTTCTGGAATGGAAATCAGC
The DNA here is from genome assembly GCA_027575215.2 of Hydrozoanthus sils. NCBI lineage: Eukaryota > Metazoa > Cnidaria > Anthozoa > Zoantharia > Hydrozoanthidae > Hydrozoanthus > Hydrozoanthus sils. Next base: position 2,648 of record JAOBRD020623445.1, read on the forward strand.
GCGGAAGTTAAAAGTACCGACACTAGAACTAGGTTAAGGTATTCTTTTCAAAGATTATGATCTTGATAGAGTCACGTTTTTGATTGTGCCTTTCTTGGAAAAGGATGTCAAAAGCCTGAATTATTAATTGACCAAAAATTTGTTCAAGAAGTGGCAAATAAAGCCGTCTAGAAGAAATATCTTTCGATTGAACACGCTATTGCCCTGTCGGATCAAATATATGGAGATTAAAACACATTTTACACATGTATTCCCAATACTGGTGTTTCTAAGCCCATTCACCTGACCACAACGGCGATTTGTGATTGGCTAATCAATACACGAACTAAAGGGGCAGCTCCTCCCATATGTGACACCTTTCAAAATTCAGATTTGGACCAAGCGGTGGTTCAACTTCTATTGAGCGATAGAAAACCGCTAAAACTAAACGTTAAACTTGCATAATTGTTTCTTCCATACAGTAATGGTTAAACGAAGCGCAACTGAAGTTCGTTTCATTTCGTTCTTTGTTATTTAAGAAATTTCATCAAAATTCCAGGGAAATTTTGTACCTTATTCAGCGAAATTGTCACAACTCCTATAAGTTTTGCTTATTAGAGCAAAACACATGCATAAAACTTCGCGTATTTATGCTAGCATTTCTTTTTACCACTATAATATATCATATTTCCTTATAGTTTCGATTCCATCTTTTTGAAACAGAAATCAAGAAAACTTATGATTCTGAAGTAAATTGTTACTCTATTCGGCTGTATGATACATAAAACAATTTTACACATGAATAGTCCTTTTATTTCATGTATGTCTCTTCAAAGGTTGAGTGACAACTGAAGGTGACAAGCGCCTGGTTCAGGCCCTTTTACAGTGGGGGTCCCTGTTTAAAAACATGGGAGCAGATCAATTCGTAAAAAGAGAAAGAGCTTGCCAATTGGGCTGGTGAAGTCACAAACGAACTGGATTTAACTGGTTTTTATCGTGAAGTTAAGTCGAAAAAACTTAAAAGCAATGCTTTCTTGTGTCAGTACCGCGAAAAATGAAGAATTATTTGCCCTCAATGTCATATACATGTAATCGCATGGTTGGTTCCTTGTAAAATTTAGGATTAAAATCACTATTAATGTGTTTTCAGTTTTTTTTCAAACCGCCCTTGTTGCTGAGCATTGTGAGGTTATTTTGCTCATTAACCAAATTTTTTTGTCAAAAAATGGGATGCTGCTTAAAACTGAGTATTTTCCAAAACAAACCTTTCATGAAACCGCTCCGCTATCGTTGTCTGAATGGGGGGGATGCAGCATATAATGAGTGCAGCTTAAAAGTGAATATTAGTATGGTGTATGGCGTGATACGAGTGCGCTGCACATACTTTGGTAAGAAAAGTGGGCCAGTGACTACATAGACATTCTTGTAAACTCTTGTTAGATGCCTCACATGCTTTTCAAGTTTTTCCCAGGAATCGCGATTGAATCCACTACCTAACTTGGAATGGCAGAAATAGGTTAATCTTAAACATACGCTGCTAAATTCAACTAAGAAAGAAAGCTTTAAGTCCACACATTTTCAAAAAATAATGACGATGATTGGCATACTAGCAATAGTCCTTATCCATTATGACGTCACAAGTGCATCAAAGTGAGGCTTGGTGGCGGATCTATTATAACTGTTTTGACCGTTCAGCAATTTGTAATGCCATTTTTACTCACTGGAATGTTTGTCATGCTGCACGTAGCAATTAAGTAGCACCACCAAGCCTCGTTTTAGTGCAGTAAAATGCTATTGTAACGTCATCATGAATAAGATCTATTAATTATAAGCAATGGGCAATTTTTTTAAAAACATGACCATCGCAGACTTTATTCTGTACAGTATGCTTAAAACTACAATTATGGGCAGATACAAAGTCAGTCCCATAATTTCCAAAATTAAAGGAAGTGTTTTTTCAAAGCTTTTAAACTCTATATGCTTTCAAGCTTTCTAAGAAATTGAGCCTTCATCGTGAATGCAGATACTAATTATAATTACAATAATAACAATATTTATGAACAAATTTATTAATAATATCAGTAATACTTAAAGTAAAGGTAAAGTGGTGCATTTATATAGTGCCCTTTCCATGTGCTTGCTCAAAGGTGCTTTACAATGATCAGTTTACCCCCAGTGGAGTGGAAGCATATATTGGCGCAACTGGCAGCCGCTTCAAAGCGGTCCATGTATGCTGGTACTCATTTTACCGACCCCGGAAGGATGGAAAGCTGAGTGGCTTTTAGCGGGAAAGAAGGTCACCCAAATGTTCAACCCTCGACAAGGCCGGGAATCAAACCAGGGACCTAAGAATTGGGAGGCAGAGATCTTTCCACTGCACCAACCCCTCCGCTTAAGTTATATCTGATCCACTGTTTTGATTTTCACCCAGTGACATCAAATTTTCCTGTTCAGAAAAACAAACCTCATTTTCATCTTGAAATCTTTCCGTTTTGAACTCTCCATTTACAAAGAAAATACTACAACTGCAGGAACACTCAAAGACCTACCAACTTGAGGACTGATATTGCTTAGAAGAAAAGTTTGGCAGTTAACATTTTGGTCTTGGCGGTGATTTGCAGCAGCAGCAAGGTGTCCACGGTCATAACCACTTTTCCTGGAAAAACAAAGCACCATCAATCGACTAAGCCAGCCCCTTTTCATTAATCAACCTTTATCATCATCAACTTGCTAGTTCTTTGTTATAAAAATGAATCATCATCAACCCACTAGCCATTAACCATTTAACCAGTCATCATCATCAACCCACTATCCCTCTATCATTAACTTAGTAGTCATCATCAACCCACCAGCCATCTGCCATCAACCAATCATTACCATCAACCTTATCCCTCTGTCATTAACCAGCCATCATCAACCCACTAGCTATCTATCATTAACTTAGTAGTCATCATCATCAACCAACTAGCCATCTGCCATCAACCAATCATCACTATCATCAACTGAATACCTCTGTCATTAAAAGTCATTATCATCAGCCAACTAGCCATCTGCCATCATTCAACCTTCATTGCATTCCTTCACTCATCATCATAAGCCAACCTCTAACCATAAAATGCTACAGTCAACCAGCCATCCCTTCACCATCAACCAACCCTATACATTTATTTACTAAATTATAAACAGCCTGTCTTGTCGGTTGACAAATTGGCAAATTGAACAACAAATCTTTAGCTTATATATATTTATCAAACATTTGGTTATGTTGCAACACTTTTTGATAAAAAAAATATTATTGAAATTACTTCAACTGACCAGTAATCGTCATTTGTAGCTCTAAAAAGTGTGTGAACTGAGTGATCTTGGACAAAATCGCACTTGTTTCTATCTGCCAGCCGTCTTTGGATACCTTCTGCAGTCAGGTGCTGTACAGTAAATGGATACCAAGATGCAAAGTTTAAATTTGTTGTAAAAGTAATTAGTACACAGCTTAGCTGTACTGAGATCCTGCATTCAGTGGGTATAATAAAGATAGAACAAAGCAGATGGCAGCTGTTTTCAAGTAAAATCTCTTTTCTCTTAACTAAGCTGTAACATTAAGTTATCTTTCTTTAAAAAGGTTTTGAGAACTGAAGGGTTTTTTTTATCTGTAATTCTTTATGAACAACTTTAAAATACTCTTGCATGGGCCAGATGGCACCATGTCAAGGTTTTGGCTTTGTTCTTTTTATTCTTTTCATTTTTGTTTGGTCCTTGGACAATAAGGCACAGAGTTGAGGTTTTGCCTCTGTTCTTTTCATCATTATTTCTAATTTCTATTTTAAGTTGTAGGTGCCGAGCTTATACACCCAGACCTTTATGTTATGTAAGACCAGTGTACAAAAAATTATTCACAACAAGCTAAGATGGTTTAATAAATAATTATGCAAAAACTGGAACAAACTGACTCACCTCACACACCCAGTTAGGAATTCGTAACCTACGATTGTATGAAAGAACATAATCATCCTTTGCCTTTATATTCTCCATTCCTGAAAAAAGGTTCTTGATTTAAACTCAAATCTGCAAGACAGTTCTTTGCACTAATATAGTATCAGTTCAAAAGTACTATACATAACTAAACTTGAATAGCTACAAAATGAATGAACTTTTATCATTATCATAATTGTGTTTATATTATAATTATAAAATTAATTCTAATTGTCATTAAAATTAATGTTATCATTTTTATCATGATTATAATGAATTATAAATAATAAAATTACATGAATTTATTACATAGTACTTGAATGTCCAACAGTATTACTTCAAGTTATAAGGTAAACAATGTTGCAATTAAATTTTAAGTTAACATGAGAATACTGTATACTTATAAGTTTTATATAACTCATGCAGTGTTAAATGATGTCCCTTGAAATTCTTAATAATGATACTTGTGTTATAGTTAAAAGCTTTATATACACTCAGCAGTTTACTGGGCTAGATGGAAAGCTGTTTTCTGACTGTCATGAAGACATCCAGTAAAACCAGTATTTCTAGACACACTAACATATTTAGTCTTATTGATTCTTGTTAATCCTCTTCATGTGTACAAACACTAAGTTAAAATAAAAACTAAACATAGAAAAGAATTTGATAGTCTGTCTAATAACATGTTTTTGAACAAATTCTAAGTCTTTATTCTAGTATTTACACTGTCAAACACTGATCAATACAATATTTACAGTCTAAACCAAAGCTGATATCTAGTAAGCCAGTTTATTTATCACTTCATGACTTGTACAGTTCCTCAAAACACAATTTTATAGCAATCTACACTTAAATATCTAATTTCAAGGGGGGGGGTTATTCAAGGGGGGGCTTATTAAATTTTTGGTCTTTTAAGGGTGTTTATAGAGAGAAGAGCTTATTTGAGCGAGGGCATTAATTAAATAAATTTGTCAAAGCATATCACATCAATGAAACAATTTATTAATAGTACCTGGAAATCCAAATCTCATAATTCTAGAGAGCCTCGACGCTAATCTCTTGTTCATCTCTGTATTTTGAGGGGAAAAACTTGCATGTGGTCGGTCACCCTTGGCCAACACAGAGGGAAGTGGGTCAACAGTAGCAAGTGTCTGGTTTCTTCTGTTTGTAAAGTGCATTTAAAATAAGGTAAGAAAGGTAATTCATAGCAACTACACTGGATGGATAAATAAAATCTGTTAACCTTTCATAATTTAATCCAGGTTGATGAAAAGCTGTTCAATATTGCTTCTCAAGTGCAGTTCTCTAATTGAGCCATCACTATTAACATCATCCAGTTATTGTAAACTGTCCACACAAGTGTGGGTGAGACACTGCATTGAGTTACACTTACTACTGACAGTAACTTTATTCGTCTTTTTTCTTGTCCTGCCGGGCTGGGTTGTTCAAATGCTGGTTAAACTGAAACCCGAGTTAAACCGAAATTCAAGCAGCAAGCAGCAATTGCTGGGTTGCACCTGATGTCATAGCAGCCATGTTTGTGCCCTTGAACAAAAGGATTTTGGTGATTTCTTTTGTTTCCAGACCCAAAATGGCTGCTTCACCTTTTGTCTTTGGTGTCTTTAGGGAATGAGTGCAAACCAAGAGTTTCTTCTTGAAGGTAAATTAAAACCTTTGGTTCTTATAAAATACTGTTTTATAGTTTTTTTCCATGTCAGAAAAACTTGTTTCCAAAATCATGGCTCAAATTATAGCCTCTGTAGATGGAAATAAAACCATAGGTCAAATATTCAATCCTGATTTAAGTACTAATCAGCCTTTGAATAACTGGGCCCTTGGTGTCTACAGCAGAAAGGAGACATGCATAGTCGACAGGTCTTCAGGCACTATTAATTCAACTAGCCGAGACCACAAAAATTACAAAACCTGCCTCTTTTAGAACTTCCATATTGTATCTGGAGACAAACTGTGACCTTATTGGAATGGAAAGAAATTATTTATTTGGTACCATAGTTTTCAAAAAAAAAACAGTATTTCAATTACAATACAAAACAAAATAATTGTATAAAAATATAACGTACTCCTTAGCTCAGACAGTCGCACCAAATTTTTAGTGAAATATTAACACGTGGTCATTGAAGATCAATTAAAATGTCAACTTTTGGTTGGTTTCACCAAGTCGTACGTCGCAGGTTCCCATATTTTCCAGTTCAGTACAGCTTCGATAGTTTTTAATTCAATTGTCCCATAACTGTGGCTGTAGACCCTACGTTATAAGTTGCATATATTTTTGCTTTTTGAGAAACTATCGAATGAATAAATGTTGTAAGTTTACTAACCTTTCATAAGCAATACCGAGAACTCCTCCAAATCCAAGAGAAAGAACAGAAGCTACCGTACCACGCAAAAAATTTCTCATTTTTGTCATCAAAGATCCGATAAATTTTGGCAAAGCAATCAACTTCATATATGCTCGCATGAAAGAGCTCATTGATAAGGGCACACACAGGCAGCCCAGCTCATTGAATCACGATTTTAAAAAATTCTAAGTGGCTACAAGTTATGTTTCAAACGCGGACTTTTACGAGAAACTGAAATTCGTTTTTTATTTTACCAAACAACAAAGAACTATAACGGTTTAGTTTACTATTCTTGGCACAAGTTTAATTTTACACTGAAGCTTTTTGTTTAACCCCGTCTTCTTAAAATCCAGGTAATATCACTGATTAGTATTAAACTAGCAGGTGAACAGCACTCTTCGCGCGCTCTGATTGGTTCATCAAACACCGAATAGCCTGCGCTACTCACCCCGTCACTCATCCGTGAAAAATGGCTTCCCGTTTTGCTTCAGCTTCGGAAGAAGAAATTGTTAAAATAAACGAAGAAGGAACCCCAAACACAAAGAAAGCGACAAATTTTATTGTTTCAGTGTTTAATGGTAATTTTTCTTCGCTTTATAATATCAATAACACAGCTTTTTGCATTGTTTACCAGCCGGTTATCGACATTTTAAGTTTGTTTACAAACTTTTCTATTCATTCATGGCCATGTAAACACGAAGAAAATTGAAAATTTTATTAAAAGAAAATACATTTTGCAGCATGGTTTGAACAAAAAAAAAGAATTCAGTTGTAACAGCTATCGAGAAAATGACTCCAGATGAACTTAACAAGTGCCTCAAGAAATTTGACGTGTCGGCAAGAAAACAAGATGGTAGACACTACACTACACAAAGACGTTTATCACCTCAATTCGTGAACTGTTTTGAATTTTTTGAAATAAACTATTTTAAAAAGTGCTATTCACCTGGTAGTTTAATACTAAAACAATTATACCCCTCAGTGTCGGTGCCTAGCAATAGATATTTACATATCCATCACTAGTCACCTACACTTCAGGGAATAATTGTTAACTATAAATGAAGAAACCTTGCTATAATGCAGCACTTCCCCGTAACTGCAGTCGGCTGCTCACCATTTTTTTTTCGGGAGGGGTGTACTGTTGCTGAATGTTCTTAAAACATTTTGACGATTTTCAGCCACAAATTTCTTAAACAAAATTGTACCAACGGGAAGCACAATTTATTCTAAATGTTTTATTGAATTGGCCGCTAACAACCCCGGCGAGAAAGAAATATTATAACAAGTTTATACAATTTAAGATTTAAAGCAAACTTATATGCACAACACTAAAAAGACAATGTTTCACTGATAAACGTTGAATGAAACAAAAACAGCATTCTACTATCTTGTGCAGTATCCAAAACTGAAAAGTTCTTTGCCATTCCTCGGTCTCAGCTCAGTATGTTTTTGAAAAGAATTTTGGACCCTCATGTTCTCATAAAAAAGGTTCTTTTATGATAAAGGAATTAAATTTAATTTAATGCTCCGACTGCCCTGCCTCCTACATTAGAGAGCTTAATCAACGAGGACGCCAACATCCACCACGGCGGCTTATACAAAACCCATTTCTTGCTTTTCCTTTCGACCATGTCTGGCTCGTTTGCCCTCTCTTTTGTTTTAGTGACGCTTTGTGAACAGAAAAAAACGAAAGTTCCTTGCATAAAGACAAACGAAGATTGAGAAAATTTTCTGTTTATCGCTCCCGTAGTCATAAGAACTCGTAAATAAAGCTTTTCACGTTGTAATTTTCAAGACGATGGCGTGCAGGTGACCAGCACGGTACATTCCAACGTGCAGCTATTGTATTCACTATTGTTCTCTGCCGCCGTCGTCGGTGCTGCCTTCCTCGTTGCTTAAGATCTCTATTAGAGAGAGAGGACGAAACCTTAACACGAGACTGAATGAACACAAACGAGCGACTAGGTGATTTTATCATACTGCTGAACATCACCGACTCACGAACCACACTACTGGGATTCGGCAGAATGTTTGGCTTTAATACAATACTAACTATTTTCAACGAGTGACACTGGAAAACTGGTTTTCTAACTTAGAACGGACTCCACTTAACAGAAATCAATATTTACCAGCACCCTAAACGACTCATTTACGATGTAAAAAACTGCGAACGGAACTGAAAGAGCTAACTCGACTTTACGGACCGAAAACCACCCATCACGAAACACAACTTTAATCCCACAACCAATCACATTACAACTTAACCAACCAACCATATGCAGTATTCGCGTGCCAGACTATATTAGTATTCAACAGACGCACTATTCTTCACTTGACTCTGAAGATGACTTCGCACGGGTTGTCGAAACGTCAGTCACTTCCACCGACAATAGTCCTTCTCAGGACTACACTAACCCGGACGATCTCACGTGCACCATACGATCTACGCGAGTGTTTTTGTTACATTTTGTCATTGATATCAAGACAAACGTTTCATCGAACACAAAATTTTAAGTGCGAGTTTGATTCCAAACCGTGTATATAACGGTATTGCTGTTAACTTTAGAAAGATAATACGGTTTTCGTTAGCATTTGGAAATACCGGATGCAGTGGTTCTACAGGCGAACAACATGAACTTTTAGGGGGGTTCGGGGGCATGCTTCCCCGAGAAATTTTTAACACTGGGAACTCTAAAATGCAGTATTCTGTGTTTTCTCGGCCGGAATTGGTTAATCAGGAGGATCTCTAGAGAGGCTAGAAGTGCTCATAAAAATGAAATAAATTATTTGCCGACTAATTTGGCAATTGAAATGAGTATATATCAGTTTAAAGTATTATATGATAAATAAATTATCGTCGCCGTGAGATGTGCTTGCTTTTCCCATCATCTCAAGGCGACGATAATTTATTTATCATATAATACTTCAAGTTTATATTACTCGCTGACGCATTCAATAGTTTTTCAAAAAACTATATACCTAAAGTATATATCAGTTTGCACTGTTCAATTTTTAGTTGATTCCAAAACGCAAATGAATCTCGCATCTCTAGTGAGCTGCTCTCTACAGAGATCGTTCATTCATTGGAACCAAAGGCCGAGTCACTATCGCTATTGAAGTCCCATTCATCACAGTACAATCGACGATTTCCACTTTTAAAAAATAGTTATTTCTTGTGCGAACTACCGAACGTTCGATGTCTAACAACCGGACGTTGCGTCCCGCGTCCGGTCTGAAACGAAACCACTGATTATATGTTTTTTATAAAGTAAAGTGTCATCCTAACGCCTTTCTTATAATAAACGCCTCCTCTAAAATGTCAAGACTAATTGTCCTGGGGGGTACTTCCGGTTTAAAAGGGTAGGCCTGGAAGATCGTCGGAAAAGACCCAAAAAGACCCTAAAAACACCAAGGCAGAAATATTACCACCCTAAGAATTACCTCTCGGTTTCAAAATCACTCTAAAAATAAAAATAGAAAGCTGACATTTTCCCCTCGTGTGCGCTGAACGTGATATGCAGTAAATAAAGGCGCGCACGTAATTATAAGGACGTCTTGTTCAGTACGCACGTTTGCTAAAACAAGGGACTGCAAACAGTTTAATAGTTTGCGTTTTTCAACTCTAAAAAATACCTGGCTCTTGGTTTAACACTGGATTTCCTTAAACAACCCCTAAAAATACCGGACTGACTATTATAACTTCTAAAAAATACGACGGTTATACCTACAACCCCAATAAGTACTCCCCCCCTCCCTGGGCTAAGTGCCCCCTCCGAAGGCCAGAGAATAATAAATGCCTCCTTTTGAATGCTAGCCGCGTGCCCCCTCTAAACGGCCAGAGACCAAGCACTTCCTCTGAAGTTCAGTGAATAATAAATGCCTCCTCTTGAAGGCCAGTAGTGCTGCCTCTAAAAGGCCAGAGACTAAGCACTTCCTCTGAAGTTCAGTGAATAATAAATGCCTCCTCTTGAAGGCCAGTAGTGCCGCCTCTAAAAGGCCAGA
>JAOBRD020623660.1:0-15464 GCA_027575215.2 Hydrozoanthus sils
AGAAAGAAAGAAAGAAAGAAAGAAAGAAAGAAAGAAAGAAAGAAAGAAAGAAAGAAAGAAAGAAAGAAAGGAAGGAAAAAACGAAGGAAAAGAGGGACGAATGAAGGAAGGAAGGAAGGGAGGAAGAAAGGAAGGAAGGAAGGAAGGAAGGAAGGAAGAAAAAAGGAAAGGAAAAAAGGAAGGTGGGAGGTAAGGGAGGAAAGAGGGAAGGATGGATCGCTTCGATCTGGACAGGAAATTTATTTGGCAATAAGTTACAGTTAGTGCGCGCTCACCAGAAGCTGGTACTCATTTATACAATTGTTGGAATCGGAACAAGCCGGACGAAGTGTCTAATTCAAGAAAAGAACACAGGCCGAGGATGGAATCCACGACCCTAGAATTACAGGCCAAACCTGCTAATCGCGTCGGCGAGTGCTAAGAGAGGTGGAATGTTTCTTTAGTGAGCCTTTTTTGCGTAAAACGCAACTGTTGTTTTCTAACCAAGTTCCAGAATGCTTGACGAAAGTTTCTGCAATAAACAAAATAAATCAAAGGACTCAAGGCAGAACTGACGGACGGAAGTGGATAAAGTATATTCATTGCTGTGCCTAAACGACACTGATACTGGCTGTCAATGTAAAATGAAATCATGTAGCATATCTCGTAAATCCCCCAGCAACAAAAAAACAAGAAGACGATTGTGAGACACATCTTTGTCAGTTGGATGTTTTGTTTCTTCCGTTTTGCTTTGGATGAAGCCAAATCCCCTGGAACTTGTTGCCTTTTCAGAGTTATGATGATTATCGTATATGTGATGGACGTTGTGATGAATGGTGTTATCCGAAGCAGCAAAGAGATAAAAATGTCGTAAATCTTATGTACTTTTTCATCCATGGTAAAATTGCAAACTGGATATCCGTCTGGATCAGTGCCGGCGTTCACGTAGAAGAGACGCGGTGCGAATACAGCTTTGGCTACAACCCACATGGCAAAAATTAACTTAATGATTTGTGTTTTCTTTTCAAGCCTTACTTTGAAGGGGTAAATTACAGCATAACATCTATGAGTGGCAATTACCACCATACTCTCAACGGAAACTGCGGCCCACACGTTGATTACAAAAGGGACTAAACTACAGAGAAGCCAACCTGAAACTTTGTTTAACTTGCCTCCAAGTTCTAAGTCCATAAAGGTAACGCCCAGAAGATTGAATAGCGGGAACAAGATATCTGAAACGGACATATTGACCAGCAGGAGGTTTAACGTGTTTCTGAGTTTAGGTTCCTTGAAGACAATTAGGATAACTAGAGAGTTACCTACAATTGAGATAAAACTGCAAAGAAGGTCTGTATAAAACCAGTACCAATAAAATGGGCTCATGTCGCCCTCACAGTATTCTGCCGCAGTATATTCGTCATTTCTTGCTGTGAAGTTTTCTGATTGATTCAGTACTCGAAATTCATCAAACATTGTGTTGTCGACGTATGGAGAAGGTGACCATTAAGGTTTTGGACCGTCGATTGCCAAGGTTTGGCTACCTAAAAAGGATATGAAAATGACGGCGTTAACTTTCAGCTGCGTTAGCTGTAGTAAAGCTCGTTAAGCCGGGCTTTATCTAAAGTTTAGTAACGGTTTTAAATAAATATTGAAAAATGGTTTTATCCTCAGACAAAGAAATGGAAAACTTCCGTACAATTCTGAGCTGTATTTCATTAAGTATGTCGGTTTGATATATCTTGCGCCAGATTAAGAAAAGATTTGACAATTATCTAAATGTGGGCGTTAGTAGCTGTACTGTAGCAGTGACATAATTAGACTTGTTTACTATGAGAGAGCTTTGAAGAGATTCTACATCATAATAAAGTTTAAATAAAAACCAAGATTTCGCTAAAAAGCTTCTAAAAATTAATACCCACGTTGCTTTGCAAAACGTGAGCAAAAGTTTTTTTGTGTAGCCACTTTTTGTCTTTCTTGACTTGTCTTCAATTTTTGGAAAATGTTCAATCATTGAACAAATTTCTATCGTTTGTCTAATGCGTATACTGGGATAAACAAACGGTATCTCATACTGTGTCAGTTTAATGGCGTTTTACAAAAATCATAGCCTCTTTCAAATTTGAACGGAAATATTTTGCAATCAGCTTCAAATTCTTTAATTAGTTTTTTTTTGTTTCTTTCTCTCAAAATCTGGCTCCGTTTCTAGCACAAAGACTGAGAAGATATAAACAACTTGAAGAAGCAATTAACCGAAAACAAACAGGTGGCAATCTAAAGGAGCTCGTTCATATTTTCAATTTTTTTTCAAATATTTACAAACTTAAAACCAAGACAGCTTGACTCTTGCACTTCAATTTGTAATAGCTTGAGGTCATTAAAGAAATACTTAGAATTTAAAATATCACTTCGACGGTCTAAACTTTTCGAAGACTATTGATATTTTAATCTCGAAATAAAAACGGGAAATTATAACTTCTGTAAATTAACGGTGAACGTTTTCACATGTTAAACTTTTACCTTATTACACGTTAATTTTTTGTTGTCACATTTCTAAACAAGAAAGAAACTAATATATATGTTAACATTTTCACTTGGCTACTGAACAATTTAAGAGCCTAGTTTCAGCGATTTCACCAGAGACAAGTTAATTTGACTAGAGAACTTCAGACTTTTTACCTTCTAAAGATCTTCTGTAAAGAAAGGGAGATTTGCAGTTGATCTTTCAACCGTTTTTTCAGACAAAACATTTTGTCGATAACTTGCACATTATATAAATCAAAGTTGTCTAAAACCGATACAGTAAATGAATATGACTGATTGGTAGGGATTGTTTGCGGTTTCAATCGGCTTGAGATATCTTTGACTGATGAGGTAGAAATAAGCGACCCTGGCGTCTGTGAGTAGTACTATCGCCTTACTGTATACTATACGTTGGTTGGCTTTATACACTGCCATAGCTTGAAGTTTAAAAGCTATCGCAAGCCAAACCAAAGAGTAAAAAGGAAACGAAACAAATGTTGAATTGGAAATAAAAAGTACAGAAAACGAAAAAATTTTTCCTGCATATCTTGAATACGTTGACGTTGTATTTGTTCCGGCGTAAATCTACCCGAAAAATAAGTATGATAAATTTGCTAAGACTGGCCGGTCTTAGTTTTCAAGCCAAACAGAAAATTAAGGAATTCTAAAACCCCCTAATCTGAGACGATTGTGCAAGAATATACTAATATAGGATAAAGAGTTCTTACCAAATTCGATCCTCATACAAGAACTCTGTGGCAAATTTTGGTTCTGATTTGAATATCATAACCTTTTAAGTATCCCAAGTGATCTCAAGCCTAGAAATTGATTTTTGATTGACACTTCTAAGCAAGCGAAAATGAAAAAAAAGTCAATTTTAACAAAATTAAGAACATACATTGTGTTAAGATTAAAATTCAAAACACTTTGTAGCCCAATCAAGCATTTGTCTTTATGTAAACGCAAAAAAAATCGGCTGTTAAACGAAAGAAAAGTTTTCGAGTAATTGCAAACACTTTATGAAGGGATTACCTAGCTTTCTTTAAAAATCCCGAAAATGGTTTACATTACAATAAATTCTTTGGTGCAATATCAATCATTAAGTATGGAGAAAAAACAAACCTCATTAACCAAACATCTCCATCATAAACTATTATAATTGTGACTTGAATTAAAAGATTTCTACAGGCAGCTGGGAAAGTTGAAAGGCAGAATATCACAGTTATTCAGCCCCGTTCATTTAGTATTTTCATCAATGAGTATGTTAATTGTGACCTGAAACAGAATTTGAATGTGGAAGGTTTTTACTGGAAGCATATTCAGCTGTCGATTCATGTCAAATCTAATGAAAAGACTCAATTGAATTCACCAAACTACTCTTTTCTTTATCCCTGACCAAACTTTCTCTTTCTAAAGATCAAGAAACTTGTAAACTACTGTTCTAGACTTTGCATTTATGGCATAACCTTAATTACCAACAAGAAAATGTGACTCTGGTAAAGAAAGTAAAATTAAAGATTGTGCAGCGAGGGTTCGTGTGTTTCTGCATTGGGGAAATTTTTGAAATGCTTTATGTTCAACATATAATTCATCTCATTAAAAAAAAAAAACAATTGAGAAAAATAAATCATGAAGCAGAAAGTTCAAGGTTGCCTTGAATAATCAGTGGGGCTATGTGAGGCAGGCAGCTACTTAAAATTAATATTTTTTGATCAAAATACCGGGATGAAGCGAAATACAAAAACAATGCGTAAAAGGGGATGATTAAGAAAATACAGCTGCCTACGGAAACGTACAATGACGACAACATGAATATTAAGGCCATCAAACCAGCGTTGTACACGGAAAGTCTTTTAAATTAAAAGTTAATCTATTATTAATCTTGGGTAATAAAAAGATATGAACCAAGTTAGTTATTTTGTAGGAGAAGAGATCTTTGCTGTGAGGAGTTTGTAGAACTTTCCGGTAAAAACGGGAAAAAAGATTCATTTATGGAGTGGCTGTAAAACTGATTAAGAATTTGAATTTGGCTTACTGAGTAAAAGGTTCTTTATGGAGGAGAGAAAGATAGCGTTTATGTACATGTCAGCAGGCAGCTAAATAGAGTTTACGGTTTCCTATAGAACCATGTGATACCTAAACGGTATCAAGTCTGTGAATGTTTTGATAAGTTACGATATGCACGTTTCCGCAAGACTTTTAGAGTATTCGCTCTTCATCGGAGCAATTAGCATCTTTAAACCTCCGACAGCTGTAATTTTGATCTTGTTTGTACACGTAAATTTGTACTCAGGCAGGTTCTGAAGAAAGGAAATTGTTGGAAATACTCCCTGACTCTTTGAGATGATCATTTATCCAGTTGAAGAATAACTGGGAGATCTAAATGCCAAGATAGGCTAGGAGAAGGAAGGGAATCAATCGGTAATGGCGAGACATGGACTCTGGGAGGTGAATGAAAATGGCCAGTTATTGCAAATTTGTTCGCTAGCAATGGACTCGCTAAAGGAGGATTATCTTTCCACACAAGGGGATTCACAAACTCTCCAGATAATATAGAAAACTATGCCAGGTAGACCACATTTGTATCGCCCGCAAGTTTAGAAGATTGCTCAATGATGTCAGGGTCAGGAGAGGAGAGGACGCTGGCAGCGATCACCACCTACAGGTAGCAACCCTAAAATAAAAACTGAAGTTGAAAAGATGTTATGTCCGGAAAGACATTAGAGGCGAGTACAACATCAAATACCTGAAAGATCTCCCAGGCCCTTGAAGACGTTAAAGATGGAACAATCGACACAAAGTGGCAACAACTAAATAACAATTCGTGGATAAACATTTGCGAAGAAATGTTTGGGAAAAAAACAGAAACAGAGTGGGTATCAGGGGAGACTCTGGTTAAATAAGAAAGAAAAAAGACGAACTGCTGAATAATTGTAAAACATGGGTTGAAAATAGCAAGCGATGAGACGGATTGCAAGAAATGACAAGAGATGAGAATTTGGCAAATCAAGCTGAGGAGGAAGCAGCAAAAGGTAACATGAGAGACCTCTACAATACTACAAAAAGGTTAACTTGGAAGTAAAAGAAGTCAAAGTGGTGCATTTGTATAGTACCTTTTACATATGGCTATATTCAAAGGCGCTTTACAATGATCAGTTTGCCCCCAGTGGACCAGCTTAAATATATATGAGTGCAATTGGCAGCGCCTTCAATGTGGTCCATGTATGCTGGTACTCATTTTACCGACCCTGGAAGGATGGAAAGCTGAGTGGTCTTCAGCGAGAAAGAAGGACACTCAAATATTCAGCCCTCGACCATGCGGGGATTGAACCGGGGACCTCAGGATTGGGAGGCACTCTATCTTACCGTCGCGCCAACCCTCTCCGCGTTTCGTCACTCCAGTCATACGATCAAGGATAAGCAAGGGAACATCTTGTTTACCACAGAAGGGCAGCTGAAACGTGAGTAGAGCACTTCACAGACCACCACCCGAGGCCGAGGAAATCGAAAAACAAGACGCAGAACACCTTTACCAGTAAATTGTAAAACATTTTTCAGAACCATAATATATAAGAAAAACCAGCTAAGAAGCTTAAAGATGGTAAAGAAGCCGGCCACGATAGCATTCCAGCGGAGGAACTGAAACAGGTATTTCTACCACCACTGAAGTGTTACACGATCCTTTTGAAGCTATCTGAGAGAAAGAGAATCGCCAACAGAATGGAAGGAGGGCATTATTGTTTAACTATCCAATATTGGCAATACTAGAGAGTTTGACCATAGAGGAATCATCTTGTTGTGTGTTCCGAGTAAAGTGTCTAATAGAGCATTGCTAGAGCTCCTTAAAGTTGCAGTAGACGAGAAGCCGAGGGATCAACAAGCAGGTTTCGTACAAGGAAGATCGTTCACGTATCAGAGAGCTACTACCCGCATCAATATTGATCAATCCATAGATTGTTTTTTTCCCTGTTCATCAACTTTGTCAATTACCAGAAGGCCTTTGACAGCTTGGGCCGAACCTCCTATGGAATTTGAAACTGTTGAAAGAACACAACGGGATTTCACACACGTTTGTTAACATCATTAAACTGCTATACTGAAGCTAAATCTTCAAACTAGTTTAAAATTGAAATTTGATCCGTATAATTTCCGCTGGAACACTTGTAACAGAATAAATTTCGTGGAGAATTTACGAAGACTAAATGCCTATTTCAGCACCCAAAGCGGCGAAAACTTTTTAAGCTTATTAGATAGGTGTGATGTCACTTGATTTGAAAGCCAGGTGATCAATCTCACTTTCTCTATCAAATTCATATGATCATGGCGAAGTTTTCATGGCTGATGGCCCAGTGTTTGAGCAAAAAACTCACTAGTTCCCATATCGGTTTTGAGTTTTATTCGCACCGTGAGTGCACTATTTTGAAAGCTTATTACACGGATTTAAAATGGCCAGGTAAGCACTTTTATTCATTTACAGTTGAAAAGAAGTGTTGGAAAGCCTTTAGAACTATAATAGTACCAATGGCAAATGGCACAGCGGTACCATCTGTGAATTCACGATGGACATGCAGCTGTTGGAAAACTCTGAGTTTAATTCCCGAGTCAATCAAGGTTGTCTCCTGTCGCTCGCAGTTGACTGCGAAAGGTCACTGTTTTGTGTAAAAAAACAAAAAGATTTTTGATCCAGCTTCGGGGAACTCGCTAAAGACTCGGCGGAAGTTGACCGGTTCGGTCATTATTGTGGTTAAAGCAACTAACCAAAGAAGTTCAGGATTACAAACAATTTACATACTTTAGCTCCTTTTCGCACATCTCTTCTTCTAACTGATTTCTTCTACTGTTTTACCGATAAACTAAACGTATTTTAATTGTGCCATGCTAGTGTGAAAACAGTCTGTTTATCAGTGTTTTTGTAACGAAACGTTTTCTTTCCTTCGTCATCAGTATTTGCAACAAAGGCATTAAGCTAAATTTTGCGACGAGGTACAGAGATCTAACCGCATGTCCCGCTAGGCAGGACAACAAACGACTTTGCCCGTCCAAACTATTCGGACTTTCAGTTCCCTGAGGTGTCGAACCGAGTCCCGCTCGGGTCTTAGTTTTATTTCTTTTGGTTCGTAGCCGGTTTTCCCGTTCTACTTTCCAAAACTCAGGTTAACCGTGATGCGTACTGATAGTGATAAACTTCCATTTTTCAGAACCATAATATATAAGAAAAACCAGCTAAGAAGCTTAAAGATGGTAAAGAAGCCGGCCACGATAGCATTCCAGCGGAGGAACTGAAACAGGTATTTCTACCACCACTGAAGTGTTACACGATCCTTTTGAAGCTATCTGAGAGAAAGAGAATCGCCAACAGAATGGAAGGAGGGCATTATTGTTTAACTATCCAATATTGGCAATACTAGAGAGTTTGACCATAGAGGAATCATCTTGTTGTGTGTTCCGAGTAAAGTGTCTAATAGAGCATTGCTAGAGCTCCTTAAAGTTGCAGTAGACGAGAAGCCGAGGGATCAACAAGCAGGTTTCGTACAAGGAAGATCGTTCACGTATCAGAGAGCTACTACCCGCATCAATATTGATCAATCCATAGATTGTTTTTTTCCCTGTTCATCAACTTTGTCAATTACCAGAAGGCCTTTGACAGCTTGGGCCGAACCTCCTATGGAATTTGAAACTGTTGAAAGAACACAACGGGATTTCACACACGTTTGTTAACATCATTAAACTGCTATACTGAAGCTAAATCTTCAAACTAGTTTAAAATTGAAATTTGATCCGTATAATTTCCGCTGGAACACTTGTAACAGAATAAATTTCGTGGAGAATTTACGAAGACTAAATGCCTATTTCAGCACCCAAAGCGGCGAAAACTTTTTAAGCTTATTAGATAGGTGTGATGTCACTTGATTTGAAAGCCAGGTGATCAATCTCACTTTCTCTATCAAATTCATATGATCATGGCGAAGTTTTCATGGCTGATGGCCCAGTGTTTGAGCAAAAAACTCACTAGTTCCCATATCGGTTTTGAGTTTTATTCGCACCGTGAGTGCACTATTTTGAAAGCTTATTACACGGATTTAAAATGGCCAGGTAAGCACTTTTATTCATTTACAGTTGAAAAGAAGTGTTGGAAAGCCTTTAGAACTATAATAGTACCAATGGCAAATGGCACAGCGGTACCATCTGTGAATTCACGATGGACATGCAGCTGTTGGAAAACTCTGAGTTTAATTCCCGAGTCAATCAAGGTTGTCTCCTGTCGCTCGCAGTTGACTGCGAAAGGTCACTGTTTTGTGTAAAAAAACAAAAAGATTTTTGATCCAGCTTCGGGGAACTCGCTAAAGACTCGGCGGAAGTTGACCGGTTCGGTCATTATTGTGGTTAAAGCAACTAACCAAAGAAGTTCAGGATTACAAACAATTTACATACTTTAGCTCCTTTTCGCACATCTCTTCTTCTAACTAATTTCTTCTACTTCTTCTTAACTCCTGTTCTCTTCACTCACTAATTCATCATTACTTCAACTCTCGACTCATCCTCAAGGCTCAACTACTAACTCGCCCACTATCTCCTTCTTGTATGTTTTTACGCACTAATCCTGATTGGTATTAAAATAGTTTCTAGACAGATCATGGAAAATCATTTTTAGAAATACAATTTAAAGAACAGGTATAATTTTTTTTGTCGGAAGAAAGCGGTTTCCCGAGGATCGATTACTTTTAGGGCGGAGGGGTTGGCGCAGTGGTAAAATCTCTGCCTCCCAATCCTGAGGTCCCTGGTTCGATTCCCGGCCTGGTCGAGGGTTGAATTTTGGGAGACCTTCTTTCCCGCTAAAGGCCACTTGTCCTTTCAGGGTCAAGAAAATAAGTACCAGCATACATGGACCGCTTTGAAGCGGCTGCCCGAGGCGCCTATTTATGCTTCCGGCGGTTCGCTAGGGGTAAACTAATCATCGTAAAGCGGCTTTGAGCATTCATATGGAAAGGCGCTATATAAATGCACCACTTTTTTACATTAATCTCAATTTCACGTTCGGCAGTTTGAACACCGGTGGAGGATTACAAAATTGTTGTACAGCGGCACAACCCACAAATCAATTAAAGTTTTCGCTGCATCGAAATAAAATTCCAAAAGGCAGAGAAACAACAAGTGTTCCTATTTGACATACAGAAGTTTTTTGCAGATTAAGGCGACAGTGCTTTGTGTTTCAACTAGAGACCTGCCTGTTCCCGACTTTTATTAGCTAAAGAAATGTTTTCTTAGACTACTAAAACTTCATAAATTGTTGATGACACTTAACAAACTTTTCAAGATTTGACTTTGAGAAACTAACTACTGGATTCTGATTAGCTTCGTAACATTTATACGTTGTGTTTAGCTCAAAGGAAAACTAACCCGCTTTGTAAGACTAAGGGCCTCTTTACATATGGAGCGAGTTGTCCCAGCAAGCCGAGATATAACCGGGACGATAATAAGCTGGGATTGAGGTGCAATAATGTCATCCCGCCTGGCCGGATTCAACGTGATTATTTTTCGTGACATCGCCCGTTCGTTGAACGCAGTCAATTTTCTCCATTTCTGCAAGATTTGGAACAGAAATCCTTTCCCTTTTCGCTGTCTTGCATTGTTCGCTGAATATCTTGCATTGTTCGTTGAATAAAGCCGAAATAGTTACATTACTAGTGTCACAACTGACAAATCTCGTCCAGCCTTGCCGAGATATCTCGGCTGTATGCCTTTACAAGCACTAAAGTTGTCTCGGCTTGCCGTGTGCCCCGGCTCGCCGAGATTGGAAACTCGGCAAACCGGGATAGCTCGCCTACATGTCAACGAAATAGCAAATACAATAGAGACGGAAAACCTGCAAGCCGAGGTATCTCGGCTTACCGAGACAACTCGCTCCATGTAAAGAGGCCTTAAGTAACGTTAGAAAAATCTTTCGTGCCATATGCATTTTGTGACAGCACGTGTCCTGGTTGATTTTGTTATCTAACAATACTTGTTTGACCCCTTTTTACGCTTGGGAGTTAACTCAAGTACGACAAGTATCGAGAGTAAGCCATTGCAGTACATCTTTTTTAAGCCCCTAGCTCAAGCTGTATGTGTTTATAACATAGAGGGCAAAATTACTTCGAGCTGATTGGATAACAGCGGGGGCATTTTGTCTTAATTCAGGGCAAAATTACTTAGCGCTGATTGGTCGCTGTTACAATTACGAAAATTTCCGAATGTTTTCCGAAAATTTCCAAATATCTCAAAAATGTCTTAGAACTATTTTCCGAAGATTTCCGAACGTTTCCGAACATCTCCGAAGATTTTCCGAATTTTTTAAAAATCATAAAAACGCCTTAAAACCGATTTCAAACCTCTTCCGAATAATTCCGAATGTTTACAGAAGTTGCAAAGATTTTGTTTCATTTGAGAGAAATGAGTTAAGTTATGCAACGCTTTCTCGTGGGATCCCGCGGAGAATGACGAATTTTGCCCTCGATTTCATAAACATGTAATCCCCTGGTTCCTCGTAAAATTTAGGATTAATATCATTTGTGTTTTCCCTTTTATTCCAAATTTTGGAAAAAGTTGAAAACACTTGTGAAATTTATCCTTAATTTTACTTGGCCGCATGCGATTACCTATACTTATCCCTAATTAAAACTAGGCTGATTCAACACTTGAAACAATAAACAGCAAATTTTTCCCTGAACAACTGCGTTGTCAGCTAGCTTCACTAGAATTACTACTATTGTCAGAAGGCACGTTGGACAATCACTGCGTCCGGTGTTTAGGATAAAATATTTGTTGTTTTAGTTGCAACCATACTTTCGTACTATTTTCTTGTGGGGATTCTCAAGAAAGCGTTTTTTATCTAAAGCATGCATATAGCTGGATTTGTGTTTTAAAAAACATCACTAACCTTACAGATGGAAAGACACTTATTTTAACGATCAAACTATTTATGTTCCTTTAGAGCAAAACATCAACATATTGCGAGCTATTAACAAGTTTTCTGTAGAGTATATGATTGCATTATTTAATTATACTTAGTAATCCCTGTTATCTAATCCCTGTTATCCCCCTGGGCCCAGTTTCTCAAATGGTTTTACGGAAAGTTTCGGCTTAAGTTCGAACATAGCTAATAAAGCCGACTGCTAAGGAAGGCCGGCAAACCTCAAATTAAAGAGAAAATAATAAAAAGAGTGTACGAAGATGCTCTGTTGTGGGTTGAACGAACCTTGACCGTGCACATTCTTTATTCAAGTGTTAGTGAGAATGTTTTAACTGGATACTCCTTAATTGTATTTAAAAACCTTTAATTTCTTATTTTGTGCGCGGTCATGAGCAGAAAACAAAAGAAAAAGTCGAACAAAGACATTCAACAATGGTTTCCAAACCAGGCCGCATATGTTAACTATGGTTTGAAGCAGTAGATCCTATATTTCCGAGAATTAAGTATTTGTCCAAATCTGTTACTTATATGAACTGGATAATGAGAACAACTACATCTGGTCAGAGAAATGGAATACAATGGATTATATTACTCAACAATTAGAAGATAATAAATGCAGAGCAGAAACAACATTCTAGCGGAAACTTGAATGAAAGCTAGCTTGGTCTGTATATCAGTATCAAGGGAACTAAGTCCATGAAAGTGAATTCCAGAACAACTGGAAGATGTCGAAAATTAGACATCAAGAAGATGGGTTTCTTTACCTACCTAGTAAGCAAACTGGACACCCCCGATGGGTAGCCGCAGACGTCACAGCTAGATTGACAAGGCTTGAGGGTCTTCAAATGGCTAAAGAAAATCTGGAGTTCTTCTGTAATATAAATAGCAAAGAAGTTAAGAAAATCTAAATTGAACTTGAAGCCACCAGTCTTGTTATGTGGAGATAATGCGAGTGAAACCAAAGACCAGAAAGAAACTAAACAGACGTACTTAAACAACTGCTTGCGTAGGATTCTAACAATCCACTTAATAGACAAAGTGGCCAATGAGGAGCTATACAGAAGATTGCGACGGACGAATTTTTTTCCAGCCCACTTCCCACGCGCATCATGTTCTGCGCATATTAAAATGACGTTTCACTCGAGATGAGTGGAGACTGGTCAAAGAAACAGAAAGGTCTGACTAGAGCAATGGACCATTTTCGCGTAAAAAATATATTAACTATATCAAGAAATTGTGGCTAACACTAAATTCAGCGCATCAATATTAGGAAAACTGCAAAACTTCGTAAACATCTCCCCCAAAACTGATGTAGATATGAGGCTTTGAATGCCCTTTTCCTTACAGAGAAATGTTTGGGAAAACCATGGAAATGGACTGGATGGGACGAGGCGGAAAATTATCCAGTTTCAAACCTTCGTATATCTCCGTCAAATTGCGGCCAATCTTTATGAACCTTTATAGCTTAAGTAGCATTAATGTTCCTAAACTGACCCTGCACTCGTTTTACCGATAAACTAAACTTATTTTGTGCCATGCTAGTGTGAAAACGGTCTGTTTATCAGTGTTTTTGTAACTAGACGTTTTCCTTCGTTTGACATTAGTACTTGCAACAGTTAAAGGCACTGAGCTAAATTTTGCGACGAGGTACAGAGATCTAACCGCACGTCACGCTATGCAGAACAACAAACGACTTTGACCGGACTTTCAATTTCCTGAGGTGTCGAACTGAGTCTCGCTCTCGAGTCTTACTTTTATTTCTTTTGTTTCGTAGCCGGTTTTCCCGTTCTACTTTCCAAAACTCTGGTTAACCGTGATGCTTACTGATAGTGATAAACTTCACTGAGGATGTTTTCGTCAAATTTGCAAAATATTGTTTATTTCAAAATACACCTTGTCATAAACATACAAATTGTCGAGTCAAAAACCTAACAAAATGCGACACACACTTTCTTTTTGTATTTTGCAAAGCTGGGGTTAAGTTTTATATAAAGACAATGCAAAGCAAGAGATCCGTCCAAGTTTAACACTACTCGTTGCAACAACTGGCACGATGTCCATTTTGATTATTCTCAACTAACCAGAATGAGAATCGGTCAAAGAATAACTTTAGTTGCAGGGAAATTACATGCCTACCCTGTAAATACGTGCCTAGCTAACATATTGCCAGTCTTATATTTTCTTTGCGATAAGACTTGAAGAGCGCGTCTGCTGGACTCCGCTTTTGTACATGCTGTTTTTAAAGTCAGGATTATTAAAACTGTAACGGTCATCGTATAATTTTTGAAACAACAACAGTACAATCAAGTGAGTTCTACACTATTGGGCTATAGTATAATAATAAAGACAGAGGCCAGAGTGAACAGAGTGTGCCACGGCTTGGGCAGAATTCATTTCAGTACACCACACTTGTAAGCTGTAAAGCACTGATAAATTCCTCGAAGCCAGACCTTTCTGTTCTCCACTCATCTAGAGAACACCTCATTTTAATCCACGCAGAACATAATGCGCGTGGGAAGTGGGCTGGAAAAAAATCAGACAAGTTAGGAAGCGGAAGTGGTGTTGAATAGGCCACACCCTGCAGCCACCATCGAACTTCATCGCAAGGCAAGAGGAGGGGCTGCTCAAACAACACCTGCAGGAGGGATCGGATACCGAGATAAAGGAGAGGTGATTATCCGTAGCCAGCTGCGTGCGAAGAAAATATCAACAAGGCCGCCTCGCGTTAGCCTTCGTCGCAGACCATCTAAACCTCCGGTATTTAACAATTATTCTCAGAAGTCGAGGTGAATAGTGAATATTCTGAAAGCCACTATTCACCGAGACTGAAGAGAATAATTGTTTTAGTATATACAAACAAGGTGATTTCAAGAAAAATTAAACAACTTTTAAGAATTTTTTAATTATTTTGCAATCGTTATAATTTATGCACACGCTAAATCTAGCGACTCGCTTCCATGCTGCTGAACTCATACGTGTAATTTAATTAATGTAAAAAAGTCAAAAAAGTCAAAAGACTTAGGCCTAGTTCAAACGTCGAATTTCACATGTGCTTGATCTAATACCTATTTGAGTCGACCTAAAAAGTTAAGAGCGGCAGTTGCTTCAGACATCGAATACTTGGTGTCGAATTAATTGAAATTACTGTGTTTTCCAAGACCAAAAATCTTTATGAAACGAGCATTTTAGATGTGTCCACACACTTCAGACCAACCGAAAAAAATCCATTACAGCTATACACACTTCAAATCTTTCAATCACAAACTCGAACAAAACCAAATTAATTCGTAACCTCAAAAGATGCCTCTTAAAACGAGAATACACTGAAATCTAAATTGATAAAACCCTTGTAGAAGTTAGATTTGATAGCACAAGTGCAGGATTAAAAAAGAAATCCAAACACCATGGGAGAGAAAAATTACTCGACAGAATGTAATCCGGCAGTGCAAATATAACGCAATACTGTCTTTCTTCAAAAGAAAATTATATTGTATAAACGAACACACTTTCTCAAACTTTAAGCACTACTTTATCACAAAGAAAAACAAAGTTTGGGAGCAAACTGCCAAAATATAAAGGTTGAGAGTGAAGCCGTGCGGGCCCGTCACGCCACTACATTTTAAATGTCGGTTCACGAGGAACAACTCTCTATTTTGCCCGCCATTTCGTTTGAATTGACCAATCAGAGCACATGTTAGATCAGAGACAATCGTAAATAATTTATACATAATTTATGCATTAGATTCGGCACATGTAAAGATCGACGTTTGAATCGGTGTCGAACTTTTGCTGTTCTATTCGACTGGCCTAGTTGAATAGAACGGCAAAGTCGACCCTAATAGATAATTGCCGAACTTAACTAATTCATACGTCGAACTTTACGTGTACGTAATACTGACATTAGATTAGGCACATGTGAAATTCGACGTTTGAACTAGGCTTTTATACAGTTCACACAAAGAATCTCAGCCTAAAGGGAGTTTTTAAAGAGTTCCTTGCCAAACAACATGGGAAA
>JAOBRD020624086.1:0-15458 GCA_027575215.2 Hydrozoanthus sils
TGGTGCTGCATTACATCCTGGCTGAGAAGAAACACGCCTTTGGACCCGTGGACGAGACGACACTTGATGATGCAATGGTTCAGAACGAAACAGAAGCCAACGTTACGAAAGAGAAACTTAACCTGAGTGACAGTATTTCACCAGAGGCTGAACATCTGTTGAAGATGATGCTCCGGCACAAGAAAGATTATCGACCCTCGGCAGCTGAGTGTTTGATCCACCCGTTGTTTTGGTCCATGAAAAAGAAGAAGGACTTTCTGTGTGCTGTGGGTAACCAACCTGAGATTGAACAATCTCGCCCTGCGGCGTCTGCTCGCGGCATTTCCTCAGTTGAGATCGACCTTGAAGCTTCTCTGGGCTCATATTTAACAACTAATCCGTGGGATTATGCAATTCCACAGATTTACCTTGAAATGACCGCAGCGCCGAGAAGCAAAAGATACATTACAAGCTCGGTCGTTGATCTGTTGAGGTTTGTGAGGAATTCCTATGCACACGTGTCGGATGCAACTCGACCTACTGGTTTCCAGGTGGACCTGCTTGAGAAGTTTGTGTACTTTGACAAATTCCCCACTCTTTTTATCACACTTTATGAAGCTGTGATGAAATACAAATGGAATGCTAGGAAAGAGATTAAGTGTGCGATTGAGAAACATTAAGCTAATTCGGCTATTGTGCTATGAATTGAAAGAACGATTGTGAAATCTAAAAAATCTAACTGACTGATAACAGTTGTAACCGTCATTAATCATCTTTGTCAACAAAGAGTAAACTGCTTAATTGAGTTTTTTTAGTTTTAAATTGATTTCCCGTATCTAAACAAAATCAAAAGCTTGAAGTGATTGTGAAAGATGATCCGATGTCAAGGTAGAATTTATTCCAGCAAAGAAAGTTGCTACAGTGCTTTGCACCTTCCTGTACAAGACGAATTGAGCAAGTAATCGGTAAATTTAGAAGAAAATTTCATGCACCCCGATACAATTCAGTTGGTTATTGTTAAGGTGTTACTAATGTAGTCTTCAATTTCAGGAGACCATATTTTAGCTTTACACATTTAAATTGAGAATTTGTGGGAGATGTGTTGGTGGACATAACATCCTATTGTTTTGATGCTAGAATGTTATGTTTTTCTTTTACTTAAGGTTTCGTTGTGTCCTTGTTTGTAAACAGCGTTTAGCGGATTTTCCGTTTCAATTCGCTGATAACTGGGTTTTTAATTGTAATGACGTGTTATAACCCAAACTTGCGATAGTTCCATGTGTAATGCATGTTTAATTAGTTTATTCAAGGAGCATGCGTGCAGACACCAGTTACCATTCTCCGCTCTGCTTTTCTAAAAGTTAATGAGATGGCTGTAAGTAGACTGCAGATCAGGTTGTACGTTGGGTATGTTAGTTAAAACACAGAGTAACTTTACTTATAATTAATTTGATTCAAAGAGTGAGATTACAATCGATTGAAGTTGCCAAAATGCTGAAAATTCTTCTGATTTCTCAAAAGTTTTGCTCGATATTTTTATGATCAGAAACGAGATTATATTCTCTTATGGAGAATCGTACGTAACACAAAGATAATAGACGTACGGATATCGAAGCGACACTGAAAATCATGATTTTATCAGTTACCCTAATTATAGATTGGCACTTGTTGAAGGTTTTTTATAGAGTTGGATAGTTGTAGGGTTAATAACCGTGATATGTGCTGTCAAACAACTACAAACTAGAGATAGAAGTTAAACTAAAAGATAGGATCGCTGGTGGTTCCAGCACTAGAAATGTTAAACACTGTGTCAGTAGATGATATGCTATTACAAATTACGACAGCTGCCATTATTACAAATTGCGACAAGGTGCTATTATAAATTGCGACAGGTACGCTATTACAAATTGCGACGACCGCTATTACAAATTGCGACAGCTGCCATTATTACAAATTGCGACAAGGTGCTATTATAAGTTGCGACAGGTACGCTATTACAAATTGCAAATTGCAACAGGCACTACAAATTGCAACGCTGTTACAAATTGCGACAGTACAAACCCCAGCCCCTGCCTTGAATTAAAAGTTGTTGCATAGAGACCCCCATCCCCTGCCTTGACTTGAGGCTTGTTGCATAGGTAACCAATTCTCCTGCCTTGACTTAAAAGTTGTTCCATAGGGAACCTGAGCCCACGGTGACATAGCTAAGTATTTCCAGCACTGGATTTTTATATTATTACAGTAAATGGTAAATTTTTAACTCGGCGGCGAAGACTTGTTTTTGTTTTAGCATAAAAATTTTAATTGTGTTTTCAAAAGGTTGTCAAGGAACCTGAAAATATCCAAGTTGCAAACAAGTTCTAAGAGATTGAGAACAAAGTCTGAATGCATTTTCTTTAGCGCGGAAAATGGCAGTGCAAGGCGTTGCTGCCAACTTGGATTTCATTGGCCGCGCGGTATTGGGAGCGAGCGCTCTACCACAAATCCATGATGGTGGAATGTCCTGCCCTGTGATTTTTCGCGCTAAAAGAAAACATCAAACCCCCTACAAGAAGGCAAAAGAGAACAGAAACATATACAGATGAAGTATGCAAGAGGACGAGTTGCATTTCAATGTTTTATTTCCTATACATTACCGCGCTTCGAACAAAATATTTTTTTAGTCAAAATAAAGTTATTCTTTCATTAGTTACAATATTAAATATGGTTCAAAATATAACTTTTTCTGATAAACTTCTTTTTTGTTTTTCTTTGTATAAGCCCAAACAAATTGTAAAACAAGGAGTATTCTTGAAACCCAGCTTTACCAATATATTACAATTCTATATTACACTTTACCATTGGGATGAATTTTAAACAAGTTGTATCTTTGTAACTTCTCTTCAGCTGTTTTCAAGTAGTTTCAATAACATCTCAGTTAATTTTCAAACAGCCTGCGGATCTGAATGTGAGCCAGTCAAACCTTTGCTCAGTTTACTAATGTCCACCAAAAACAACGTACTCATGTCAATTAACTCGTCAATTACGACATAGTTTCGGACCGCTTCCACTTTTTCCTCACTCACTGTGGGCTGGCAGCATTGCTTCTGTGTAAGAAAAAATGAAATATCTGTCAGCGAATTCTTCCAACTAAATCAACTTAACAACAAGAGAGACAGTAAAACGTGTTTTTTATTCTTTATTTCTGGCGGCATGTTACCACATGTCAATTATTTTTAAGAGTCGGCGAAAAACATTTCCAATGAAAAAAATTGTAATCCAGTTCTCTCGAAGGAACCTTAAGTTTTGAAAGCGTGGTTCGTAAAGAAGAAGAAGAAGATGAAGAATAACAACAACAACAACAACAACAACAACAAATAGAAGAAGAAGAAGAAGGTTCAAGAAGAAGAAGGTTGAAGAAGAAGAAGAAGATGAAGAACAACAACAACAAATAGAAGAAGAACAAATAGAAGAAGAAGGTTCAAGAATAAGAAGAAGGTTCAAGAAGAAGAAGAAGAAAAAGAAGAAGAAGAAGATGAAGAAGAAGAAGAACAACAACAAAAACAACAACAACAAATAGAAGAAGAAGGTTCAAGAAGAAGAAGAAGAAAAAGAAGAAGAAGAAAAAGAAGAAGAAGAAGAAGAAGAAGAAGAAGAAGAAGAAGAAGAAGAAGAAGAAGAAGAAGAAGAAGAAAAAGAAGAACAATTAATGAACAGGGGATCACGTGGTAAATTTACGAGGTTCCTACCAGATAACTTCTGGTACGGTCATCAAACTTGCTTCTCATCCAGTCATATGACGGTGCTTTTGGAACAGGAATATCGTTCCTCTGAAGCTGTTGAATGAAAATACAGAATTTTTAATGCCTTTTCGGAGATTACCATTTACAATGAATTACTGGTGGACGTAAATAAACGATAAATGGAGTTTCAACTTGCATAAAATATTTTTTTAAGATTTGTTCAGCTACTGAAGGCTTTGGCTGGGTCTTTGCTTGTCCAAGAAAAGTTGGAAATTTTCTTGGAAACTTGTTTTTATATATATGTTCGTGGGCCGGTATTCTCTCAATTTGTTATCAGGGACCGACTTTTTAGAAATAAATTTATTATCATAATCTGCAATATCGTTACAATTATGTCCATTGTTATTGTAATAAAAAAAATTGTTGTTTTATTATTACTGAAACCATCATACCATTTTGTTGCCCCTGCATACTGACGGATTTTTGGAAGTCATTTCTCATCGTAAACAAAAGACACCTTAACATTTTTTTCAACGAATTTGGTATAATACAAACCATTCCCCTCTCTAGTGTTTGATATAACTGTATTACGGGCTACTAAGACAACCTCACACTTTTAAAAGGTAGGAAAGATGAGGAAAGGAGTCGCCCTCTCCTATTCGGCTAGCCATGCCGGGATCGATCATGATCATGAAATTTTGAATAAATTTTAAACGCGTGTACGGTACGATAACAGAGTGGGGAGTAAAAGCGTTTTCAACTTACTATTAGGGCAATTTTCTGCTTTAAACTCTCAAGATCATTCTTGATCTCCCTACTGTTGTTTCTAATTTCAGAATCCTCGGACGCGGTGTCGATGACAAGCTTTACGGCAGCTTCAAATCTGTCAAACCTCAGCCAGTCGTTTCTCAAAATCTTGCTTTTGGTCCTCTGAATAATAAAGAAAATAGCGCATTTAAGTCACCGTTGCCACTCTATCACATACAGATATTAAACATAATTGTCGTGAAAAATATCTTTATTCATGTTATAAAATGCGTGTTATCAAGCTGAATCAAACGGTCACACCGCTGTTTTTTTATAATTCGCTTTCACTTTCATGTGATCGGGGAATCCCCTCTTATTGTAACAGCGGGGGGAATCCACGGCATTCACACCCGCCACGCCACGCGCAGAGTCTAGTTCACGGAAAATGTATTAAGGAAGTCATTGAATCTGAACAGTCTTAAAATCTTGTTAGTAATCATTGTGACAGTTCGGAAATAGTTTCAGCTGTAGCCGTTACCCTGCCGGATCGACTCATGCTTTTACAATAGTGAATTCAAAACTTGAAGCTGGTAGTAGTAACATAAATGTTTTGTAATTGTAAATGCAGACTGTTTAAGAAAGAGACAGAGAACAGCACTTACCCCTTCAACAACTGCACCTGTTAACTCGAAAACTAATGACTGAATGTCTTCAATGTCAAATCCTTGGTTTGTCGACACGGCTTTCTGAAAAGGTAAACAATGAAAAAGAAGGGCCGGTTATTTACAACCCATAAAACAGTTGAATGGCATATCAACACCGGTATCTTATTACTGTTCAAACCCACCTAAACAGAAGGAAACAAGGTCGGAGATATAGTTTAACAATAAAAAAAACCCGCGATTTCTTTTTGATCTATTAATTAACGATTAATTAAAGTTATGAAAACAACTGAATGTAAAAAATAATTAGTCTTCACGAAGGAAGCAAAAACCATCGCAGATCTAGAAAGCGGTAGTCTTTAAAGTGAGATCGATTAAAACTAAACTGAAAGTTTTCTAGATCCTCGACTGTTTCAATTGCGAGAAAACTCAGTATATCAGGTTTATGTCTGGCTCCGTATATGATAACTGGAGTTTTGTATTTTACATGTTTGGTCTCGTAGTTTGCTTTCATCGTATCTCATTTAAAAATAACTCTAGCTGTAGTTTTAAAGAGGGTGTTAGCCTAGGAAAGAGAAAGATCTCGAAAATGAAAACCGAACACAACGAAGACTAAAAAATAAACTTAAGATATTAAACAGCAGACAACAAAACAAGTCAGGCATGTATTTGTTCCAGTAGTCGAGATAAAAGTTCTCTGTTGAAACATCGCGAAGTCTCGTTTTCATACTGACCCCTACAGACACTCTTCATTTACACTCGAAAGTCTTTATTTCACTGAAGTGACACTGTACTAGTTTGTCGGCACAACATTCAGTAACATAGACTGACAAGAAACTCGTGACAATAATTTGTTTGGCCTCACGAACTGGGTCACCAACGGCTTAATGTAACATCGAAGAAAGTCTTCAATTACAGAGGACAAAAACTCACCTTTTGATCCAAAACCCTTTGCGTGTGGGCACAGAGCAGCCGCTGTAATGTTTTCAAATCGCGTATATCCTTCTCGGTGACAATGTCCCTAACGCCTATTTTGAAACAACGAAAAATTGTCGTCCTCTCCAAGCGAGCTCCGAAGTTCCGTGCCATCTTGTCTCTTTTGAATTGTTAGTTTATGATATAGATGGGGTATCGTTAACAAGCCTTATAAAACATTTTGAAAACGGAAATTTCCAGTAGTCATAGGCTAAAAATAAATCAAAATCAAAAAAAATTTCACCGGAAGTAAAAATGAAATCCTGGACCGGAAGCAAAAGAATCACAGTGCTCGTGTTTGAAAACAAGGTTAAATTGAAATCAAACTACGAGCAGATTACTTAGTTATGTTATTATTTGCTTAGACTGTTAACCGGTTGGAGCCAACTGGTTAAATATATATATTTAAAAAAAGACTTTTCTTTTTTCAGAAGACGATAAACTTTACTAATATAGTATCTAACGGTGTTACAACGGACCGTCAAGCCGGCCTGGTTTCATGGGGTTGGTTTCGAAATCTATTTGTGTGTTTGTGACAAATTTCATTCGATGCACGTGAGTTCGTAAACAGACTTGTGGAATCTACGAGCAGTTTATAATTTTAGCTATTAAAGCTGAAAAAAAAATCATTCATCGGTATAAACTCGATCACCGAGATACGCGGATAGTTTTGAATGAAAATAATTTGAATTTGTTTTTGCACGATTGTTTAAATACATGTGTTTTTATAGAACGTTAAAATAATAACAAGCGGTTAAGTTTTCTTGTTGAAACAAAAAATTAAAATGGTAAAACAATTTACGATACATTAGCTTTTTTTCAAAGGTAACAGGGCAGCTCTTGTTTCGTGTTTTAAAATTACGTCCGTGCTCATTGAAAAAAGCGAAGAAATTTTAAAATTTTTACGCCAGATTAAAACAAAACCAAACTGTCAAACGAGCCTAGAATAATTTTTGAACAACTACTAGCTTTTGCTTTCGCTTCCGCTGTACCTGCTGAGGGAATTTTCCCTACTAGTCAGGGGCAGGTCGCGTGCCGTTTACATCTTATCATTCAAATAAAAGAAATGCATCATTGCGCATTTGCATATTTCTTTTCATCGAGGCGAAATGATACTTTAACAATTGTCTCACGCTTTCGGTTATAACTAAATGAAGGCGACGTTTAATTTCGACTGCTGCTGCAAGTCTTCATCAGGCGATGCATGGCGTAGACAAGCCATCATCCAATCACAGCTGTCTACGCCATCGCCTTGAACGCCGATGAGACTATTAGCAGCAGACGGAAACGTCGTTTTCATGTTCATATAGTTAATTATGATCGACTGAAATCATGAGACAAGCTAAGGAATAAATATCGTTTTGTTAATATATCTTCCACGATAAACAATGCACCCTTAATTGTATCGAGGGGTCTTGTATAATTCATCTGCTTTGTTCAGCATAACCTACTTCTGTATGTACTAGATTCTGTCAGGCTTCATTGAAATTCACCACCGCGCTTTCGTATATCTATTTATAAACCAAACCGGCCGCAACCAAGGGTGTCGATTTAGGGCAAGATACATTTCATGGATTGCTCCCTTAACCATGCAGTGTATAGCGCTGTAAATAGATCATGTTTAAACATCCATAAACTAGCTAGTATTTATATTACTTAGAACTAGTGTTTCTAAATATTACTGTCTGCTTCTTTCCCTGATAAAGTAATCAGCTAGACTAAGAAAGAAGACTGGCTATTGAAATAAAATGGAAACGCTACTCAAAACTCCGGCCGCCCGGGTGCACAATACACAGCTGCATGTGACTCAGTTTGTGAATAACATCATTGCATATGTTTTCCAGTTCGCTACAGAATGCGGAAAAGTTTTCCCAAACAGTTCCCCCTATACCCCACCCCTACGCCCCTCCCTAGTCATAAGACTTTCCACTCAACTTCTTAGAACTTAGAGAAATCTGAGATACATCCTTTCGGTTGCAAATGTAGTCTTTTTAGAAGCTCTCAATTCCTTAGCTAGTGTCATGTCTCTTAAGGCGGGAGTAAACTCAAAGCGCGCTTTGTGACCACTTTTCCTCATGTTTCTTACGATATCTCCGTCCATGACTTGAATCTACAAAATCGTATCGCTTATAACACAGATGGTATGAAGGGGAATCAGCTCGAATATTTTAAGATTTTTTGGATGAGTTTTGAGTTGTATTTTATTTTCTGAAGATTGGTATTTTTAAAGAAAATTTTGAATTTGTTGATTTTTTGGGAAGTTTATAAAATTAATTTTGAAGTTAATATTTGATGTAAATTCGCCAAACCGTTCTCAAACCAAAGCTATACTAGTCCCTTGCCAGGAGGAACGGTTTGACTATTTTACTCAATATTCTTCTTTGTCATATATCTTTTTCAAATTTCTCACTATCCAACAACATTTTATGTACCCGGGCCTTAATCTTAATCTCTGGCTCGAACCAGAGACTGTAGGGGGCTAAAAAGGTGACAATTTGCGACAG
Source organism: Hydrozoanthus sils (assembly GCA_027575215.2). NCBI lineage: Eukaryota > Metazoa > Cnidaria > Anthozoa > Zoantharia > Hydrozoanthidae > Hydrozoanthus > Hydrozoanthus sils. Next base: position 8,590 of record JAOBRD020624086.1, read on the forward strand.
CGACAAAGAGCATCACAGATCAACCATGAATCAAAACATCCAGGAACACATGTATTCAGTTTCTCACGATATTTTTTGTCCGAGCTTAAAATTTTTAAGACACGCTAATGAAACAGAACGTTTGTTCATCATGTTTACATTGTTTTTGACAACGATTGATAAACTGGAGCTGTAAGGAAATTAACAAAGCAAATAATGGCAAATTATTTATGGAATATTATTAAAGCGACATTTTGTTCAGACGAAAATGCGACAGTGACATTTTACATTAGAAAAAGGTGCAACAAAGAGATCAAAAAATGTGGGACAAGCGACATCTGAGCACCCCTCTGTAGGCCCCACTGTACAAAATAATTTTGCTTGTATTTGTAAAACTATATAGAGGCGATACATAATACCGTTATAATTACAAAGAGACCGGAAAAAGGTTTGAGGTCAAGTTATTCATCATGTGCAAAGCCTCGCGCCAAGGAAGATTACACGCTTTATTTTATAAGAACAACGAGGCTCAGATTTGCGAAAATTTAAGAACAATTTAAGAACAAGCTGAGGCTCGGGCTCGATTGCTAATTGTTTTTTAAAGTTTGCTGAGCTTCGATCTTCGACTGAGCAATACAGAATGAATAAGAAATGCTTTGCAGTTTATAATGACCAGAAATCGTCTCGGGAAAAAGGCTCGGCGAATTCGTTTTTTAACACATGTATTGCAACACCTGTTTGGCTTAGTTTTTCTTCTATTTAAAAACATATAGAAATAAGAACAATTTAAGAACAATTTGAGGCACAAATCACCAAAAAATTGAGAACAATGAGGCTCGGCCAAATTTAGTGGTTTTTATAAAAAAAGCGTGACTAGAATTAGAAACTCGCAACAAAATGAATCAAGAACTTGTATGTTGATGATTGCCTACGAAAAGCCAAATAATTAGCACATTTCTTTAAACAAACTGCTTGAAACCAAACTATATGCTAATTTGCAGCAATGATACGAGTGGCTTAATCGAACAAATTATTTTTAGATTTTTATCTCGGTTGAAGTTGTTTTTCTCGGAAAAGTGGGCGGGTGCCGGAAATTGATATTGGTGGCACGTGTGACCAGATCAACACTCAAAAGCTAAATTGAGTCGCATAGGTTTATTAAAGAGCATATGACACGAAACCAGTTTTTTCGATTTTCAAAAAGGGTATTATTAAAAATAAGTAGTCGTGGACTACATGTAGCTACAGCAATAAAACAAGCCAGAAGTTTTGGATCGAGTCTGTCGATCCGGTTGTATAACACAAATACACACAGCAAGGAATGATAACAGTTTTGCCTCAGTTAAGGGCAAAAATTAAAAGAATTATATTTCTAGTTGCACTTTCCATTTAGCTGTCTTGTAGCGCTAACTGCAGTCGACGCTAAGTCTTCTAGACTGAATAAGAATCGCACGTGATTGACTTACGCAATGTTTCGGTTCCAGGTCCCCGTCTTAGCTTATGGTCCGTGCTTATTAGTTACGTACACTCTTCTTGCTCGGGGCTGCTCGCGGTCACCCTCTTACAAACACGATGACAAAGTTGCTACCGCTGATATCGGCTGTAGCTACAAAAACGTTGCTTTGTCAAGTTTTAGAAGCATACGATGAAAAAACGCCAAGACAAAGCTAGCTTTTAGGATTTCAAGCCTTTCTCTCAGTTAAGGTGTCCAACTTATGCAGGCTCAAAACATTCTTAATTTTAGGGTTCACTACAGGCTTATTTTCTTTTGACCTTCAAGTTTTATTACGGCTTGCGATAGAAATTACAAACTGTCACAGCCTTGATACAAATTGACACAATATTACAAACTGCCTGCTTAAGCCCGGGACACACTGTCACTAGGCGATTTTGTACGCCGATCGCAGCCAATTTGATCGCCAGCGAAACGTGGCGTATTTAATCGCTCGTATCTAACATACTAGATAGGAGCGAATTTATACGTTAGTCGCTGTGATCATCACAGTAGGTGACACATTAAACGAATTTGAGTGAATTTTGCCAATCGCTGCGATCGACGTAAAAAAAATCGCTTAGTGTGTCCCCGGCTTTAGGGGATGGGGTGGGGTTAGCCTATATGGATAGCAGCACTAGTTACAGCAATTTCCTTTGGGACGTGGCTCCCATTTCACAGATTCAAAACAAGTACTTTTTACAGCCTTCTGTTTTACACAAAGCAAAGCATAAGAATCGGCGCACAACAGTATGTTTAGAGCAGGACAATTCGAAAGACATTTGCTTAAAGTTACAGACTAATTTTTCAGGAAGTTTTTTCCCCAAAGATTCAAGTCTAAAGCAGATCTTTCTTAACAAAATTGAGCTCTTGTCATTGCATTGATACTTTAAGATCAAATACAATTACTTCAAACCACTAATATTTATAATAGTCATGATATATAATAAGTTTCCCCCAAGTCGACTCTGGAGTGCAAGCTCCCAGAAACTGAAAGAGTAATAGACCTTGATGTAAATTAGCAAAAAGTATTCAAATTTTCACACCTCTGGATTTTCCTTTCCATAGCAGATTATCGACTCAGAATGTGGTTAAAGTGCCCATAACCTTTCGTTTTCTGTCTTCTTATCTAAAGTATGTATCTTAAAAAGAACTTTTAGCAAAAACAATTTGATTTGAACTGAAAATGCGAATATTTTACCAGTCGGTAAAAACAATGAAAATCGCTGCCATTTCGGTACACCAAATGCCGAGTCAAGGTGACGTAGGTCAAGGACGTGACGTCAATATGACGTAATTAAGGAACATTGCACCTTGTACAGCAACAACAGTGTTTTATAAAAGTGCCAGAAATATGTATTGCAGCTTGATTTTTGCTATCTCATCTATTTCTTTAAAACTTTTCTCGTCTGACAGAATTAGTTTTATTTTGATGCGGTGATGCAAATTCCTTAATCTACGTCACAGTGAGCCTGTCATCCTTATGAACCGACAAGGGTTGTTCAAAGAAATATAGAGTTATAAGTTTCGATTCGTAGAAAATTCTTTTTTTTTTTTCAAATAAAATTTTTTTTTTCGGAAATTTTAATTTTAAGATAAGTACTTTTAGATAAGAAAACAAAGCACGAAAGGTTATGGGCACTTTAAGTAAAGGTAATCAAACTCCCTTGACAAAGAACCATACATGGCTTACGGCCAGACTAAACGTTCTCGTGATAGTTTTAAAGGGACCTGCACACCCTTGACTGAGGCAAAAAATTATTTTCTAAAACGTTTGAAAATATTAGTTTGGGATTCCATAAATGTACTTTCTAAAACGATTCAAGGACGTGACGTCAATATGACGTAATTAAGGAACATTGCACCTTGTAAAAATTCATGCAAAAATGAGTAAAGAAAGCATACGCTAGTAACACCCATGGAGGCCGCCATGTTGCACTGACGTCTGACGCCACAACGTGAAAACTGTCAAAAGAACCAGCTCTATTGCCTTGCTCGGACTGTTTTATTGCTTGCATTTATTGTAAAATTATTCAGTAGAATAAAAAAACGTCAGTTCAACATGGCGGCCTCCATGGGACTGACTAGTGCTTTCTTTACTCAGTTCTGCACAATATTATTTACATTTTTGGAAACCCAAGCTGATGTTTTTAACATATAAGAAATACTTTTGAAGTGCAGGTTTTGCAACCGAGCTTTGCACCGGGCAGTTTGGGTCTTACGTTGTACTCTTAAATGCTTGATTTCAAGTACAATTAAAAATTCTACTCAGTACAGTTATTTGCTACTTTCACATGCGCATGCGCACAAGCTACAGTGAAGTGGTAGCGCGCATTCCCATTAAAGACGGAAAGTACTCTTCCTCAAACGAAGCAGTGGTTTTGCCACTCTCGCGAAATTTTCAATGGTCCATCAGCGCGTTTTGTTGCATCATTCCACTCATAAAAGAGCAAACCTTTAAAGAAGTACGATTTACCATTGTGATACCATCTAAACGCCGTGTCTAAATTGTCCGGGACCCCGGGGAACACCACTGAAATATTTTTAGGGTAACCCTCGGAGACGTGGTCAGCGATGTTGTCATATTGGTAGACTAGACTGCCCTTGAAAAAGTACGTCTTCAGATCATTGTGGGTGAAAGCGGCGTCGATGTTGTCAGGAACACCAGACCATCCTTGAGATATTGACCAGTAGTGTTTCACCACATCAAGGCGGTCGTCATACCTGTAGTATTCTTTCCCTTTAAAAAAGTAGGTAGCCCAGTTATGGCCCCATAACAGCATTTCATCGATACCACTCACTGGTACTCCGCGCCAAATCACCAAAGATTTTGGATAGCCGGGCTCTGTACGATGTTTCTTATCGTTGATGCGCCAGTACCGAGCTCCCTTGAATGTGTACGTTTTACCATTTCCCATCCATGATTCGATCGCATCTAAGGGAGTCTCGCACCAGCCTTTTTGAGCAAAAACAAAAGATTATATTTAAAAATGATTATTATTTTCACATCAACAAAGGTGTTGTGAAAGTGACTGTGAAAGTAACAATGACAAGGACAAGAACAAGAACAAGAACAAGAACAAGAACAAGAACAAGAACAAGAACAAGAACAAGAACAAGAACAAAAACAAGAACAAGAACACGAACACGAACAAGAAGAACAAGAACAAGAACAAGAACAAAAACAAGAACAAGAACATGCAAGAACAAAAACAAGAACAAGCACAAGAATAAGGACAAGAACAAGGACAAGAGCAAGAAGGAGAACAAGGACAAGAACAAGGACAAGAACAAGGACAAGGACAAGGACAAGGACAAGGACAAGAACAAAGACAAGAACAAGGACAAGGACAGGGAAAGGGACAATGACAATGACAATGACAATGACAAGAACAAAGACCAGGACAAAGACAAGAATAACGACAAGAACAAGCACAAGGAAAAGGACAAGGGCAAGGACAAGGACAAGAACAAGGACAAGAACAAGGACAAGGACAGGGAAAGGGACAATGACAATGACAATGACAATGACAATGACAATGACAATGACAATGACAATGACAAGAACAAAGACCAGGACAAAGACAAGAACAACGACAAGAGCAAGCACAAGGACAAGAATAAGGACAATGACAAGGACAAGGACAAGGACAAGAACAAAGACAAAGACAAAAACAAAAACAAAGATAAAGACAAAGACAAGGACAAGGACAATGGCAATAACATTGAAAAACGACGATGCCAATGACAAAGACAAAGACTAATACAAAGACAAAGACTAAGACAATTACTATGACAGAGACAATGGCCATGACAATAATAAAGACAAACAGAGACAATGACAACGACAACGACATTGTCAATGACATTGGCAAAGACAAAGAAAAAGAGTCAGACAAAGACTCAGACATTGACAACGAAAATGACAATTACAATGACAACAACAACAACAATGTCAATGACAATGACAATTTCCCAATCCCCACTCTGCTCTTAAACTAAAAACTTACCAGCAACTGCGTGCGCGGAATCAATATCATCCTGTTGCAATTCTGTCACAAATGCAGAGGTGCTGGAGTAGTTCGCATTCATGATCGAATTTGTCGCGTTCGAATGACTAAGCCCTAACATGTGTCCAGCCATATGCATTGCAACATGCATCAGACTTATCTGTGGAGATGTTGGCATACCCACTGCCCAGCTCTCGGCATCATCAAAGTGTATTTCACCGCTAAACTGTGACGTAGGCAGGCTTATGTGACTAAGTACACCCCCAGCTCCGTCAAAACGAGGCTTGATTGTGCAGCCATGGGATCCTTAAAGACGATATTGAGGTTAGCCCAACTGTGTACATAAAAATATAAAGACTCCGAGCAATCTCTTTCTTTTTTTCGGAATCAGTTCGCGTAGCGAGTTCTGCAAGCGAGAACGGTTATCAAACTGCTGACCGGTTATACTGTGGGCGGGGGAAGAGGAGGAAAAAAGAGACTTCAATGGACCCAGTCTGATTGAAATTCCAAGGATGTGTCAAGCATATCAGTTATAGCTCCGCTATTTATCCTTAATTGGGTTTTTCGTCCCATCCCTCCCCTCGCCCGCAGTGCAATCGGTCAGCAAGTGGTTAATGGTTTTCGCTTGCGGTACTCGCCACACGAACTTCTAAATCCGACTGAGAAAGAGACTGCTCGCAGTCTTACGAACACAAGGAATTAGAGTCAGTTGAATGCATTCAATCGACAAAGAATGGATCAGCTTCAAAATTTATAAAGTTTATACAAGTTCATTTGTTTTGCAAGTACATAAACTCCTAGCGGAACACTCACACAACCCTTTTTTCATATAAAGGTAAAGGAGTGAGGTAACTATAAACTTTTAATCGAAAGATTAATGTCTGCAGTAAAATACAAGTCAGTTTCAGCTGCAAGGCCGAAAAACAACTTTATGCTTTTTTTGCTAACCCGGGCTTGAACTTTCGACCTTTCCAGTCTTTCAACTTTTAAGCTGACTTCTTATCGCCTAAGCGATTCCGACAGTCATGCCGACAGCAAAATTCTGAACAGATAATTTTATTACGAATTTAAATACCGTTACACGTCACGAATTTCGGACGCATTCGCACTTTCGGAGTTTTGAGTCCATGAGAACAAAGGTTTCACTAACAAGGCAGGTGATTCATTGTTGTTCGTAAAGCTGAACATTATTCCTATTTTTGCAACTATAAAAGAAAGAGTATTTCCTGAAATATCAATGCTATGAACTGGCGAAAACAAAGAACGGGAGCTGCTCAACACCACAACTGTTTGTTTTCACACGTTGTCAAATGGACCATATTTTTTTCTTTTCGCCGCAGTATTATTAGTTCCAGGTTTGCTGGTTGTTTTTTATTCCAATAGTACCC
>JAOBRD020624191.1:0-15455 GCA_027575215.2 Hydrozoanthus sils
AAGGATCTCTAACCACTGAGCTACTGGTGACTCTATGGTGAGCAAGGATCTCTAACCACTGAGCTACTGGTGACTCTGTGGTGAGCAAGGATCTCTAACCACTGAGCTACTGGTGACTCTGTGGTGAGCAAGGATCTTTGCTCACCATAGAGTCTCCAGTAGCTCAGTGGTTAGAGCATCCGACTAGAACATGGAGGGTTGTGGGTTCAATTCCCATCTGGGGCTCGGATTTTTTCCGAGTTTCTCCTTGTCTTTGATATCATTTAAAAGTAAATTGAACATTATTTATTATTTAAACCCAAATAAGTTGTTAATTACTGAAAATGTTTTGACATTATAAAAGGAGGCTCGATAACCAACTAGAGTGAAAACAATGAAATTGACTCAGTGACGAGGAAAGTTTATGTTTTGAACAGAAGTCTTTATTTTGTTTTTGTTCTAGACTTTAAAGAGCAAAATGTATTCCAAGTGTTATTCTATACTAATTTGTAATTGTTTCTGCACTAATTAATAAAGTTTATTAAAAACACAGTTTTCGAAATACATATGAATTGAAACTTATTGCAGCAGTAAATTATGTATTTGCTTACTTTACTGTTTGTTTTAAAAGGCCAGAGCTTTCAAAGAAAAGGTCGATGTAGCATCTGTTATAGTTACCAAGCTTGACGGACATGCAAAGGGAGGAGGTGCCCTTAGTGCGTAAGTGAATTGACTGTAGGCCCTGAGTTGTAGGTTACCTCATTTACATGTCTACAAGTAGCACAGTCATGGTGTGGATTTGTGTAACAGGAAAAAAATGAAATAACTGTGTAATATTTTAAATTGCTAGAATTAATACAAGTTATAGTTAACCCATTATCCCTTGTGGGAATGATAATTTTGTAGGTGGTTTAGGTTTGATTAAACTGAATTTGATTTTGCAAAGTAGTGTCTAGAAAGTGTCTATGGTTTCCCACTGTCTTTTGATTGACAGGCAAGGAGCCAATCATTATATTCGGGATAGATGGGAAAAAGAAGAGCTCAGTTTTTAGGCAGGGTGCTTTTCAACTCTCCTCCTCTTCCTTTTTGTCCTAACAAGACCGCTAGCTACACAGGCTAAATACTTCACAAAGAAATCAAATATCATCTTGTTTTTAAAGTGTGTTTATCAAAACATCTAGTTCTTGATAGTTTTTTAGCTTTAGAAGTAAACATAAAAAATGCACAAAAATTGGCTTGCACTTTTTAATTATTCCATCCCCCCCCCCAATGCTATAAAAACCATGAAATTTAATCTATTTAACCAGGATACATACTGTTTAGTTAATTTTTAATTTTGTTTTCAAGGATGGCAAAGAAAAACAATTCTTGTTGACATCATTAGTGTATGTAAGCTCTTAAAATAAGTTTCTTGTTTATCTGTCTAGTGTTGCAGCTACGAAAAGCCCTATCATCTTCATTGGAACAGGAGAACACATTGATGATTTTGAGCCATTCAAGACGAGACCATTTATTAGCAAATTGTTGGGTAAGATAAGTTTTGCCCTAACAAAAAATTTGTTTATCTGTATACCAAAATAAGATAAATATACTGGTCAGTTTGCAAAGCACTGTAAATCATATTATTTGTTGTTTTTATTTCTATTGCTATTGTTGTTGTCATTGTTTTTGTCGTAGTATCTTGTTGTTGTTAGTGGAAGATTAACAACTGTGGTTCCTTTTCTTGTTCCAGGCATGGGAGATATTGAAGGGCTTATCGACAAAGTAAATGAACTAAAATTAGAGGACAATGAAGAGTTAATAGGAAAGCTTAAACAAGGTTTGTATCAGCCAGACCATTGAACAATATACATAACTTGGAGTATCGCTATATACACAGTTGATATTTATATGGGCCCTTTGCAGTTAAAGGTCATGCATCTGGACCACACCACCTTAAATTAAATAGTGACAGTTATAGCCATGACAAATAGATGTTCAGAAACGGAAAGAGCAGACTAACATTAGTTAGGAGGCATAGCTTTTAAGTCTCAGCATTAAGTACTTCAAAAATAACGGTGAATTTAAAATTAAAATTTTTCTAATTAAATGTCTTAAAATGGTACTGGAGAGCAAGGTTTACTCTCCAGTCATACAAATCGTTTGAAAATATCCTATTTTCTGTTGCTTGCCATTTATAACATAAATATTTCAATAGTTGAAACTTTTCAATTTTACTAATGTCAGCCTGGTCTTTTCATTTCTTGACACCGTTTTGTTATAGCTGATTGATTTAAGGTTGCTGTGGTCGCATGACCCCCGGCTTCAAATAGGTTATTCCAAGTTCTTGCATGGCTTTAATTAGACTGCTTTAAATTAGTTGATAACACAAAGTGTCAGTGTTCTTGAAATGGCACATACTTAAATTTGACCACAACTTGTAAGGGTTTCTTTGGATTTGGGTTGTTTAAACAATGACATAGCTATTTCATTGGAGGGGCAGTCGCAGTGATGAGATCTCTGTCTCCCAATACTAAGGTCCCCAGTTTGATTCCCGGCCTGGTCGAGGGTTGAATGTTTGGGCGACCTTCTTTCCTGCTAAAGGCCACTCAGCTTTCCATCCTTCCGGGTTTGGTAAAATGAGTACCAGCATACATGGACTGCTTTGAAGCAGCTGTCTGAGGCGCTTATATATGCTTCTGGTCCGCTGCAGGTAAACTGACCATTGTAAAGTGCCATTGAGCATTCATATGGAAAAGAAACTATACAAATGCACCACTCTACCTTTTTTTCAAGAGGGTCCAGAGGCAAGCCCCATCCCATCCCTTTCCCCTTAAAAAGCATGAAAATGTAAGTCTTCAGAATTGGGATTTACATCTGCAGTAAAATTGTTTTCAAGCTATCAGCTCATTATAGTTTATATCCTTACCATTATAAAATACATAGGGCTTAACACAAACCTCATTCACTTCAAGGACAGTTTTTTGTCTATTCTAGAATCAATTTCTTTTTCCTGAACACTGTATCAGCATAATATAAAAAAAAACAAATAATGGACGTCATTTTTTGCTTTAGGTCAATTCAGCTTGCGAGACATGTATGAACAGTTTCAGAACATCATGAAGATGGGTCCATTTGGGCAAATCATGGTAAGATAGAATTGAATGAAGAATGACCTCGATTAAGGTTTATCCTTAGGTTGAAGTGGGCACAGTCATATCCATAGTCATAATCAATCATTGCCCCATAGCCACAGTCACAGTCATAATCAGTCATAGTCAAAGTCATTTACAGTAATAGCCTTAGTCATAGTATCTTGTTGTTTCAATTGTTACTGTCAATTTTTCAGCGTTTTTCATTGTCCAAGTGTTGTTATTTCAGGGAATGATTCCTGGTTTCAGTAGTGACTTCTTGTCCAAAGGCAATGAGCAAGAATCAATGGCTAGGTTAAAACGACTTATGACCATCATGGACAGCATGAATGACCAAGGTAAACTTAACGGTGCTTAACTTAAATTGGTTTCTAAAACTTGTCCGAAGGAATAAAAGACAGAAATAATTGATTTGAAGTTGATATATTATGATACTTGACTCAATATGTTTGAGTTCAAATACTATACCTTTCATGATCTATTTAAACGTAGATCTGTCCAGCTTTTTACAAGACTGATGTACCATCTAGTCGGTGGCAGTACAGTGGCCGACCGAGCGGTTAGCATAATCGTCTCGTAATCCTAGGGTCGCAAGTCCTTGAGTAAGACACTTTACCCGACTTGTTCCAGTTGACTCAGCCGTATAGTACTGTATAAATGTTGATAACTGACTGGAACTGAAAGGGTCAATGCAGCTGTTCTGTTTTTCAGAACTGGACAGTCCACAGGGAGCCAAGCTCTTCTCACGGCAGCCAGGCCGTGCCACGCGTGTCGCCAGGGGCGCGGGTGTATCTGTCCGAGAAGTACAAGAACTATTGTCGCAGTATACAAAGTTTGCCCAAATGGTAAAGAAGATGGGAGGAATAAAAGGACTTTTCAAAGGTACATATTGGAAATTTACTCTCCAATTTATTTTTTAGAGTTGAGGTTTCATTAGTCTTGATGTTAATCTTCCAGTTAAAAACGTTGTTGGAGTCTGGTTCTCAAATCTGGAGCTCAAGCTGTAATCGCTCTTTAACCCTTTTTAAAAAATCCTCCTTGAGCACACCCTTTGAATGCGGTGGTAACTTGTCCCAAAAAAATGACGAATGGGACATTAGGTCAAACTTGCCATATCTTACATAAAATCCTCGATCCCAGCGCTAGCTGACCACGAGGTGAGGTGAAATCTACTGGATTCCAGTCTCCCGCGGCCTTGCTTTCAAAATCAAGCATCGAGCTCACAAGCCTAAACATTGCACCACATATAATTGTACCATGTATGCTCGGGATCACAAGAACAAGATTAGTTCGCTGCTCCTGCATCACAGCAATCAATGTAGAGAATGTTGAAGTTAGAATTTTGAAAGATGTTTAAAGACTTTAAACATTCACCAAGTGATTAATGAATGGCTTTAAGCTTAAGGAATCCACTACTTCATAAAGTAAAGTAAAAAGTAAAGTGGTGCATTTATATAGTGCCCTTTCCATGTACTTGCTCAAAGGTTCTTTACAATGATCAGTTTAGCCCCAGCAGACCAGAAGCATATATAGGCGCAATTGGCAGCCGCTTCAAAGCGATCCATGTAGGCTGGTACTCATTTTACTGACCCCGGAGGGATGGAAAGCTGAGTGGGCTTTAACGGGAAAGAAGGCTATCCAAATATTCAACCCTCGACCAGGCCGGGAATCGAACCGGGGGCCTTAGGATTGGGAGGCAGAGATCTTACCACTGCGCCAACCCCTCCGCTATAACTTGCCTCCTAACAACCCTCCACTCGATAAGATTATTGGTTTCAAATAAAACTTTGTGAAGTCTGTGTCCATATCAACAGCTCAAATTTGTTAATCCTGTACACAAATCCAATGCCAAGCAATTTAGTTTGATCATTTCCACGGTTCGAATTTCCCGCGCGCCGCCATTTTGAAAAGTGACGTGTCTTGGTTACATTGCCAATTTCCAGTCTCGATGATGACGATAGCAATGAACGAGAGGGGGTCTGGCACTGCAACCATAACACGTCACATTTTTAAAATGGCGGCGCGCGGGAAATTCAATCCGTAGAAATGATCAAACTAAATTGCTTAGCGTTGGATTTATGTACAGGATTATCACATTTTGAGCTGCAGATGTGGACACAGACTTCACAAAGTTTTATTTGTGATTCAGTTATCATTAAAATGTGACATGTTTCGGTTGCAGTGTCAGTCTCCACTCTCGATGAACACTATAGGAATAAACAAGATATAGCCACAGACTTAATAAAAGTTTTATTTGAGGACAAGGATGTTATAAAGCCGAGAATTCCTAGAAAAGCAGTGTACTCTGTACATTACATCTTCTAACAATCTTTTCTCATGTAACAGAATACGCATTTAAAAGCAACTAAAGTGATGTTTTGGGGACTGTAATGAAACGACTGTAAAGAAAATTGTTTATTGGATGAAACAATCATTTTTGGTCTTTGTTTGTGCCATTCAGGAATAAAACAATTAAAAATCTTGTTTTGAAAATTTTAAGTAACGTCTTCGGAGATACTCTCCTTCCTAAGTTTTTAGTCCTGAGTGGCTCAAAAAAGATCGAAAATGATTTCTTCTACGGCCCAACAAAAAATTTTAGCTCTTGTAAAAGTTATACAAGACTATTCGATAATGATAATTAATACGTTGTTAAGCTAACTAGTCCCTTCGTCATGTTGGTCAGTTGCTTCCCTTAGTAAGTCAGCGGTTGCCTTCTGTTAGCTGTATTTGTAGTCGTACGAGCTGTGTAGACACGATCGTTATGTGGACAGGTCTTTTGTTTTATTGGCCGCTAAACTGACTTAAGAGTTAGTATTTGTTGAAACGAAAACCAAATTTCCGGCCACTTTCTGGTTGTTTTCCAGGTGGCGACATGACGAAGAATGTGAACCCGTCACAGATGGCAAAGCTTAATCAACAGATGGCGAAAATGATGGATCCTAGGGTATTGCAACAGATGGGTAAGTAAGTTGTATGTAGGTCCAAATAGTCTAAGGAGTTACGACTTCTGTTTTTCTCCTATCTATCAATCTACCTACTTACACTTCTCACATACATACAGACATACATTAAACATACATACATACGTACATCATACCCTGATAATTACATACACACATACATTATACAAACGTACAAATTACCTACTCTCATATTATATCCTACCAACGTACCTTCACACCTGTCTTCCTACCCTACTACCCGTGTTAGTACCAACGTACCTTCACACCCTACTATCTGTGTTAGTACCAACGTACCTTCACATCTTCGCACCTGCCTTTCTACCCTACTACCTGTGTTGTTACAAACGTAGCTTCACACCTCCCTACCTGCCTTCCTACTCTACTACCTGTGTTAGTGCTAACATACCTTCACACCTTCCTACCTGCCTCCCTACCCTACTATATGTGTTAGTACCAACGTACCTTCACACCTTTCTACCTGCCTTTATACCCTATTACCAGTGTTAGTACCAACATACCTACATACCGCCGAACCTTACTAGCTGCCTTCCTGCCAGTCAACCTACTTATACCATTAAGTATTGTTCTTACTTTACTGTGTTGATACACAGGTGGAATGTCTGGTCTTCAGAACATGATGAAGCAGTTTCAACAAGCAGGCCCTGGTGGAGGAATGGGAATGCCTCCGGGATTCGGACCGAAATAGAACAACGCTAGACTAAAAACTGAATGAATTAAGGACCAACGTTTATTTCTTACTGTTCTCAAAAAAGCATACCAAAGGTTGTTTTAGCGTTATCTCCAAATCAATACATTTTCTGAGCTAAGAACTCACCGCTTCCTTCTAAGGAGATTCATTGACATCGATGCACGTGGGAGGAAAAGCTCGCTTCAGTTGTTAGGCTAGCCTTAAGCTTCGTTTTTGCTGCCATGTGCTTTACATCTTTTAGTTTCTGGACTTAACCTTCTCAGTCCCAGTCTTATTGGTGAATTCCCCTCACTAGAGCCCTTACTTTTCATTGTACAATTTTTGGCGAGTTTTCTTTTCACCAGTTTATTTTTCCTTCAGTAGTTTGCTTCGTCAAATCTGTTCTCATCTTCTTATTACCGTTTGTTTTGCTGGCTGGGACTGAAAGAGTTATCATCCCTTCCTTTCACCCGCATGTCCTCACTTCAACATAGGATCGTGTTATCTCGTAACTACATGTAGATAAGTTGCAGCTCTCTCGAGGTAACGATTTATTTGGCTTTCATTAGCTTTAATTTTACCTTCCTCCGTTGCTCTCACTTTTGCTCTCTGCTAGTAAACACTTATCTTGGCTAGCCTGCATGATAGCAAGCGTTTCCGTTGGGATTTGACTAGATTTTCTTTTTGGCTGCGCAAAAAATTTGGACTATCTCGTGGAAGAGTCAAAAATAGAGTCATTTATTCAAAAGATTGACCGTGCTTTACCCGTTTTCACTAAGGTCAGCCATTTTCCGTTGCTTCGTCGTTAACTAAAACCCTGTTTGTACCTCGCAATACTAGTGTTTTTTTCTTGTTCAAGGTACTGAAATCAAATATTCACAAATCCCAGCGTGGAGGAACTTAGTTTTAAAATTGAACATTGTACGGAGTTTTGATTAGTTATCCTTTTTTTTCGCCCAAAATTTCGAATAAAATTATTTTACTTAAACTTGAGACTGAGGCTGTGTGCCGATACTTCTATGATCCGTTTTCACACTCGTGCGCAAAGCATATATCACACTGTTTTGGCGGGCCACACGTCTTTCAAATGTTATGTTTTCTGAGATATAAAATTGTATTTGCCTTTGTACGGTAGTTCGAAATGATTTGTAGTGTTTATTTCCGATTGTTTTGCCTTGGCGACGGGATTTGATGACATTTGTAAGACCTGTGGCCCGTCAAAACAGTGGGATATACGCACTGCGCATGACACCTTGAAAACGGAAATGGAGTAGTGTTTCCAAAAAGATAATACAGTTTACAACTCTGTAGCTTGTGTATGATTATTTAACGATGGATTAGTAAAGATACTTTTGTTCACACAAATTAAACGAAAGTTGAGATCCTATCCTATCAGAGGTGAAGATATTCAGTCTATCTGCTTCACGATCTACAGTTGTATGCTCGTTGTATGCGGTAAATTTGATGACGAGCTTCATATCCCTTTAAACTGGAGGAACAGAATGAAACCGAAATATTGTAAGAATGCATAAGTGATACTACTAATAAACAAAATTGAAATAGTAGAATTTTTAAGTTTGTGTCCGCATCAACAATGTAACGAAAATTTGTCCACACTATACAAAACTCGACCTCGTCCCCAGGACCCCTAGCTTTGCTTCAAAGGGAGGGTTCTGGGAACGAACTCTATCATCGCGAAATAGTTGTCCGAGTTTTTACCTCGTCTTTTATCAATGTAAAATGAGGCCAACGAATGGGTCGATCAAAATGAGGCGCGGTGGCGTAGGGTGTGAAACAAGTATTTGTTGGAGAGTGTATTTTTTTTTTATTTTTTGGGGGGGGGAGTGAGGGGGGCTACTTTTTGTACACCAAGCAATGGGTATGCGTTTTGGATCCGAACTCCTCGAATTTCCAAAAGCCGCACGACTCGTTGGCAAAGACCTATGCAAACTGAGCATGAAGATTGGAGGAACTTTGGACGTCTGACGGCTGCAGCCAACATTGGTCTAGTGGCAGCGGACTCTAGAGGGATATAGGGTGTAAGTTCTCTTGGGTTAATGGTGAAACTTGAATGCCTGAATTGGCTAGAAATGTAACAAAATCTTGTCATTGTATTTTTTTTTACTCGTGTAAGTATTAGAAAGTGTCTGCATTAAAAACAAATTATTTCAAGAGTTTATAAATTTGACGAGAAACACGTTTCAATTGGATTCGGGCAGATTTAAGCGTGGCTCTTTGGTTAACAAGTGAATTCACGCAAAATGATTTTGCTTATAAAATTGAACAAATTGAAAACCGCACGATAAAAAACTGTAACTATTTAAACTATTTGCCTTAAATGAGGGGAGAGGGGTGGGGAGACTGAGAACCTCTGGTTTCCCGAACAAGCCTTATACCCTGCTCCGGTACCTTCATGGTCCTATATCTGCCGCCCGTGTTTGCAGCGTATCCCGATGTTGCTAAATAGTTGAATATCCCGTCTCCCACCCTTTGATATCCCGAATCCCGCTGTTTAATATACTGCTTCCCGTACATCCCCCTCCACACACACAATTTAAGTACGTCGACGTAAAATTCGTAATTTTCTTTATTTGAAAGTGCAACCAGTAAATTGCTTGTTTTTGTTGTTCTTTTCCCAAAAATTATTAGTGACTCTTGGTACACTGAGATTCTTTTTTTTTGTTTTCTGCTGTGAAAATCTGTGGCTGGTCGTAAAACTTGCTGAATCGTCGTTTGCTAAAACACGGGACCTACTGAGGCAGTCTAGTCCAATAGCTTGGTGTTTTTCAACCTTAAAAATACCAGGCCCTTGGTTTAATACAGGATTTCTTTTAACAACCCCTAAAAATACCGGACTGGCAATTTTAACCCCTCAAGAATACGACGGTTATACCTACCATCCCAATATAGAGAGTACCCCCTCCCCCTTCCCCCTCAAGTCTCGGTCAGTGGCACGGCGCGCGGATGTCGACGTTACAACCAAGTAAACGACAGAACATTCTGACATTTTATACTGAGATCAGAAACAACTAAGTTGAAATTTCGCGTGCCGTAGAGCTGGAAGCGAGTTAGCTTTTTCTACTCCAGAACGAGGCATGACGTCGAACAACGTTAAATTTTTCCCACAATACTTTACGGTCCTTTTCGCGCAAAGAAACATGGCGGTGAGTACAATCTTCACGTGGCTGAACCAATTTTTAACCAGAAACCTTAAGATTTAACGTTGTAGATGTTGATTGTGGCTGAACTTTTCGAATAAAACAGATAGTAAATTGGTTTAGGAGAAAATAACGCTCACTAGTCTATAATTTTAGTGATGTCATGCAAAATAAAGAGTTATCGAGGCAAATGAAGTATAGTGCCCCTCACGCTTTCCATGTATGCGATATGACACGAGCTGATTGGTCGTACTTCACCAGAGTTCCAGGGAAAAATCCCGTCATCTTCGCATGATTGTTAAATGTGCCTGTAGAGCAATTTATGGCCATTCAGAAAGAATTAATCTGAGCTTAATAGACTCTTGTTTGTGTATGGTTTTGGTCTTGGGTTGTGACTTTTGATACTTTTATTGTGAAGATAATTTTTGGCGTTTGCTTGAAAGCAAGATATTTCGTTTGAAGCTCGCTACCAAATGAAAAAGAGATTAAGAGTTGTACCGAGGCACAGTAATGTATGTACATTGTCCAACATTGTTCAACAGTCACGTAAAAGTGTGCGTCAAAACATTTTATTTTGTCTTATGACTTAAAAAAGTTCCGTGGGTTATATGTTATAGTCAAAGTCTGTCATGCGCCAACTATATCATAGTTCTGTCGAAATGTTTCATTTACCTATGCATATGCAATGAGATCCAGTTAGATCTTGGTATGTTATGAAGCTTTAAGAAGGAATAAGAAATATGTGGGTTTTCCAAGACTTAAAAAAATTGAAAAAGTGGTTGATGTATAATAGTCAAACTATCGCTATTATATATATGTGAAAATATGGCAACTTAAGCCTCAAATTGTTGATAAGTTGTTATTTTAAAGTGTGGTTTAAATAAAAAAAAATTAACTTTAGTATACAAGTTTTGGACATCAGTTTGCTTGGCAGGTGTATTTTTGATCAATCAATCCCCACAGATTTATCATTGATTCAGTGTTCTCGCCAGGGCAAAACAGAAGGGTGCAGCCACTCTTGTTTGCCCCAGCACCCTTCTGTTTTTTTCGGATTTGACTCCTGTTTTATACCGTAAAACTGATAAAAATAGCTAGATTTTGTTTGATCACAATCAAAATTCGGCCTCGAAATTTATTTGATTGTTCAAAATGAGCATGAAATGCGAAATAGTTTTGTCAGCAGAAGCAGCGTATAAACACAAATCAGAGGCTTTGACATTTTATGTATATTTTGCGAGATAAATTGTGCAACTCACAATCAGACGCACTAGTTTAACATTCTGCCTTCTACATTTTATAAATTTTGTCGATATGTTGGTAAATAATTATACGATACACAAACGCTACAAATAGTGTAAATACATTTAGTTTGAAAGTTATAGTTTAAGATTCATTGTTCTTAGTTATGTTTTTTAACGTCTGAAAAGGAAAAAACTCAAAATTATGCTTCAAAACCAAGATATGCCTATTTTTATTGTTATGTAAAATTAAGCAAATTAGGCAACCTTCTGTTTTCCAGTCCTGGCGAGAACACTGTTGATTTGCTGGGTCATTTTCTTGATATGCTTTCTAGTGATTATCTCTAGATCAAAGCTGCAAATTATTTATTTTTTTCTGTATTGTTAAGTTAAAGGTCAAAGCTCAGAAAAATTTTAAACAGAATTAGCTATCAAGCCCAAGCCTCAACTTGTTCTTAAACTGTTCTTAAATTTTAGCCAGTCTGAGCCTCTTTGTTCCTTTAAAGTTGTTCTTATAAAACAAAACATGAAAAGTGAAATTATGTAAACAAATAAAATTTTTTAAAAACTCTGACATGCTTTATCTAACCAAAGATAAGTTTTAAAGAAACCAAAATCCTTTCAAAATGGTAAAATATTTCCTTTATGCAGCCATTATCACAGTTCAAATTATGGTTTGCAAAATTGTTATAATTGTTTAGAACTTTTGATAAATTTACATTCACCACAAAGGGTGTATACCTTCACGTAGCTTATAATGTGTTTATGAGTTTAATTGCCAGCTTTCCAAAAGATGATGCCAGTTTTTATTTTAAGGTCAGCTCAACCTAATTTAAATCATTTTGTTTTGTTTGTAAAACTTAGTCCTCGGACAAGCCAGAAAAACACAACCCCATGCGAAATCTGAGAATCAGGAAGCTATGCCTAAACATCTGTGTGGGCGAGAGTGGTGACAGGCTCACTAGAGCAGCCAAGGTGTTGGAGCAACTGACTGGGCAGACACCTGTCTTTTCTAAAGGTAAGGGCTTTTTAAGAAAAGCTATGCTTGCATAATGGCACTGGAAATTTTTATGAATCTTGGTGAAGTTGTTCAAAAGCTGATAACTCTCTGTGTATTATTGCAGCTCGCTACACCGTGCGCTCCTTTGGCATTAGAAGGAATGAAAAGATTGCGGTGCACTGCACTGTGAGAGGTGCTAAAGCTGAAGAGATCTTGGAAAAAGGACTGAAGGTAAAGTTATTCTTTCTGCTGCAGAATGTTCTTCAAATGGTATCTGGAATAATCTTGTGAAAATCGAAAAATTGGCCTAATTCATGGTTTGCACTATTCCTGGAAAACACCTGGAATTTTGAAGTTTCCTTCCAGGATTCTGGAAAAACAGTTAATTTCCCTGTACTCCAGGAATACTCCTGGAATTTTGTGGAAAGTATTTCAACTGTGTAACAAACAAACCAAAGCCTACTGAAGCATCTTGCTCACAATTGTTGTACATTTTGTAACTAGACTAAATTTCAGGAAGATTTTTCTTGGTAATTTGGTTGGTTTTTATGTATACAAAGGTCACTCTTCATGCTACATGTATATATTTCAGAATGAGACAATTGATTAAAATACAAGTCCTTGCCCATTGTGGTGGCATTAAAGTTGAATATATTGTTTTGTTTTTCACCAAGAAAGAATTTAGCGTTGGGTCCTGGAAAAACTATTTTGCTACCCTGGAAAACTTGAATTTTGTTTTCATCAATCAGCACAAACTGTGTGATTTTGTGTCATATGCCCAGGCTTTAAACTAATTAATTTTAAATTTTCATTTCTATGAAGGTTCGAGAATACGAGCTAAACAAAGACAACTTCTCTGACACTGGAAACTTTGGCTTTGGGATACAGGAGCACATTGATCTTGGCATTAAATACGACCCCAGTATTGGAATCTATGGAATGGATTTTTACATCGTACTGGGTCGTCCAGGATTTAATGTTGCCCACAGGAAGCGTAAGAAGGGCCGCATTGGCTCCAATCACTTGGTTACGAAGGAAGATGCTATGAAGTGGTTCCAGCAGAAGGTGAGACATTTCTTATCTCCATGGAATCAGTCTTTGTGGAGAAAGGTGTACTTTGAGCTTTAAAACAATGGTGTTGGCCTAATTAAAGTGCATATGAAGTGAAAAACGTTATTAATTCAGTGGATAGACCTTGTTAAAGAGGAATGGCAGTAAAAAATCTTTGTTAAAATCTTTTATGGTTCTCGAGATATTTAACATCAATTTGAGCCAAACTTAGACTGGTGATCTATCTACCTTGAGATACATCATCAGACCAGGCTTAAAGTCATCCAAAGGTAATAGAATTTAAAAAATTCAAATTTGTCTGAATCACTACTAAGTGATGCCATCAGTTGAAAACAGTAAAGGTTGATGTCTCAAGAACTGCAAAAGAAAACCAATTACCTGTTAAAGCTTAATCATCTATAAAAGTGTCGTCATTAAGTAGATGGAGATGTGTGAATTACTTAATATATATTTCTGATTGTTAAAAATAAAACATTTGGCCATCAGTTCTGCCTGTTTTGAAGAGTTTGGTTTGTTCATTGGGACCTCCTTTTAGGTGTCAGTTTCTGCTAAAGAATGGTGTCCATCTTAAAGTGGTTATACTGTATAAAAAAATTATGATTAACATTTGAGAAAAAAAACAAATGAGACCAGAACTTGACATAAAATAGGGCCAAAAACAAATAAGGAGAAGTTAGATGTTGATAAATAGGTTTGATTGATAGACATGGCAGTGTCAGAGTTAGGTTTTTCACTATTTGCCAGAAATTTCATTCTCGTTTTAGTTTTTTTCATGGTTGTTCCTGACTTAAGACAGTAACATTGTTTTCTGTCTGTTGTAGTACGACGGTATCTTGATGAACAGCAAAAAGAAGAGTTTGAAGAAAGGAAGACGATAGAACAGCTTACAAGAATTTCTGAAATAATAAATGAATTTAAAAGAACATGATACTGTTGTTTGAGTTTTTGCCACCATTTCTGTATTGAGCAAGAAAACCCATCTAGTGTAAACTAATTAGCTTGCAAGAAAGTCGATGCTGTTTACACTTTATATTTGACTGATTCTAACTGCATTTACAAACACATTTAGTAATTTATATAACTGAGTTCTATAACTACATTTACGAACACACTGAGTTATTACTGCATTTACAAACACTGAGTTATTATAACAGCATTTACAAACACACTGAGTTATTACTACATTTGCAAACACTGAGTTATTACTGCATTTACAAACACACTGAGCTATGTGACTGAGTTATTATAACAGCATTTACAAACACACTGAGTTATTACTGCATTTACAAACACACTGAGCTATGTGACTGAGTTATTATAACTGCATTTACAAGTACACTACTGAGTAGTATAACTGGGTTATTATAACTGCAATTACAAACACACTAGGTTATATAACATAATTATAACTGCATTTACAAATATGCCATATTTATTCGAATAAGCACCCGGGCACTCATTTGGTTTTTTTTAGAAGGATGCTTGTTCAGGGTTCCCACGAGTCTTAAAAAGTCTTATTTTGAAAACGTCTTAAATTTATGAAATTTATTCACTGGGGCCCAGTTGTTCAAAAGACGATTAGCCTGAATCCAGGATTAATTACCATGACAACCAATAGGTTTTGTTAAGAGTTGACCCTGGATTAGTACTAATTGGCCTTTGAAGAATTGGATCCAGGTCTTACAAAGGTCTTAATTTTTTTGCTCAAAAACAGTTTTTGTATCTTGTCATCAATATTTTAGTGGTGCACAAGAAAAATATTTGAAACACCGCCGTCTTTCTTCATCGTCATTGGATCCCGTCCGAAATGGGAGCAGTTGCGCCCGTGGTATTGGTCTGCGGATGTTGGTCTTAAATATTTTATGCAAGGTCTTAAAAGAGTCGTAAAAAGGTCTTAAATTTGATCAAGTGTTAGCTGCAGGAACCCTGTTATTCCAGAGGGGCACTTAATCGAGGGAAGGCTCTTAAATTTTCACCATTTTGGTCGCAAGTTTATTGTTATCCACCATTATAAAATAAAGGAGATATAACGTGCGTTCTCATTTGCTGTGGTGACGCACTCTAAACATGAATAGAGTGTATCTGCATACGTCATCGCGGGAATTTATCGGCTGTTTGTGTTGCTTATAAATATATATATATATATGATTATAAAGTGTAAATAAAGATCTTCGTAGAACAGTGCTCAATACATTTAAGTAGAGCGAAGTATATGCGTATGTTGAGA
>JAOBRD020624298.1:0-15455 GCA_027575215.2 Hydrozoanthus sils
AAACTTTTTAGTGTAATTTTCGAAAATAACTTACCATAGGGGTCATTTGGGAGAAATATGAAAAAATCCGAAATTTCACGAGACCAGGCCGAACTTCGGTTTTTACTGACATTGACTCTTAAAACTTGTTTACACTGGTGAGAGATGTGCGGAAGTTTTCACTAGTCGCTCCACAATGCACGTTTAGCTTGACGTAACTTTATGACATAAAAGATGTCTAGCTAGAAACTATAAAAACGTTACACAAGAGACGATCATTCAACTTAACGAGGTTTGTACTCACTTATCATCTTTCTTCTCATGTAAATAATATAAAGAAACTGTACAGCGTTGGTAACAACAAGAAAGCCTATAACGCTTCCACAGATTGCGCTGCAGCTGCAAAAAGTCTGGGCTGGCTTTAAGCTTCCTGCGATAAAATGGAATAATTTCTTGTGTTATAATCTTGTGATTGGCATAAAAATACAAATGAAGCAAGCAAAAAAGGGGTAAAAAGGGTATGAGTGAAGCAATAATATTCATGAGTCTGCCAAAGAACTCAAGCATAAGCACACATAACATAAAAACTGATGTACGTTGTCCTTAAACATAAACAGCGAATAAAGAGAAATACTGACCTGGAATTATCTTAATCTTTTTAAGAAAGCTTGGATTAAAGTTACTCTCCCCATATTTATTCCAGGCCGTAACACCAAACTCGTAAGTCTTACACCACTCTAAACCAGTCATTCTGTACAACAAATTGTCGCCAGGCGTGTCGTATTTCACCCATTCACCAAATCCTCCGCTATCAGTAACTTCTCTTCTCCACACAGTGTAGGTAAGTACTTTTCCACCACGTGGCATTGCAGGGGACCATCTTAGAGTGAAATCCCTCGAGGATACTTGTGGTTTCGTGGTCTGCAGCAATGGAGAAGAAGGTTTGCCTGTGACTAGGGGATAGAGAAGAAATAGATTAAAGTAATTATCGAACTATGTTGTCATTTGAAAGCATGTTAAATCCTAGAATTTTTTTTAGTTTTTAGAAAGAGGTATTGTTTTCTTTTTTATACGGTCTATTGCTTATTTGGTTTGTTATGAAATAACTTTGTTTTTTTTATGATAACAATAAATAATATGATTGCTACAGCATCAGGAGAATGAGTTACATACCGCAGTTCTTAACTTTTTTG
This sequence comes from Hydrozoanthus sils, assembly GCA_027575215.2. Taxonomy (NCBI): domain Eukaryota; kingdom Metazoa; phylum Cnidaria; class Anthozoa; order Zoantharia; family Hydrozoanthidae; genus Hydrozoanthus; species Hydrozoanthus sils. Next base: position 1,173 of record JAOBRD020624298.1, read on the forward strand.
AGAGCAGAGAGAAGGACACTTTCCCCATACTCGTTCCAGGCTGTAACGCCGAGTTGGTAGGTCTTATCAAACACCAGCCCAGATATTAGATATCTCGGTGAGTTGCTTGTGGTGTTTTGTTTGAACCATTGGTCAATCTTCCCGTTTTTCGCCATCTCTCGTCTCCAAACCGTGTACCTCAGGATTTCTCCTCCGTTTTCATCCGCAGCCGACCAGGTTAGTAAGAAATCGGTTGAACAGAACTTGCTTTCTTCTTCCTCTAAGACGGGAATACCAGGCCTTCCTAAACAAAATTTTATCGATTTGTGAAATATTGGGAGTTAAGGACACAATTTTTGGAAGTCTTTCTCAAAAAAATGTGAAAGACGTTTGCAACCATGATAACTCACATCAATGTAAATATAAATCAACATCATGCATTGTAATGATTGATATTCTATTATAGCTGAGCAAAAAGAACAGATTGTTTTTTCCCTAGCATGTTTTGGTGTAACCATGTTAAACCCAAATTGTCTATGTGAGTCTTGTTACCTTTGGATTTTGTGGTAAAGCTTATACGAGCAGCATCGCCATATCCAACAATGTTCCTGGCGTACAACCAGACTGAATAAGTTGACCCTGCTTTCAATGGGTTTATCAATTTTTCCGTACCCCTTTCTTTCAGTCCCACTTTAGGTTTGTCAGCTCCAGTTTGTTGATACTCTATTTTGTAATCTTCTACAGAACTACCTCCATTGTCAGCTGGTTTTTTCCAAAGAAGTTTCACAAACGATGCATCTTTTTTCTTTAATATGATTTCCATTGGTTGCTTTGGTCTATCTGTTGGATATGAAATTAAAATCTGCTTTAACAAACAAGTTTTTACTTTCAAATTGTTTTACTTCAAGGAAAAGTCCCAACGTGTGAACAAAACCCCAACTTCTGCCTTTTTCGTATACTACAAGGCTTAAAAAAAAGCCCATGGAACGAGCTTTTTGATATTATACTAGCGGTTTCGGAGAGTTGTTTTAGGACTCATTTATGGGGGCTTGTTTGGGGGAATTAGCCAACTGGCCTTCATTTAAAGTTCCACGGTTCTTGTTGATAGTTTTCAAGCAAATCAAAGATCCTTTGCTACTTTTTAACGACCGATACTTACACAACTGAGTTACAGTAACGTTGTGAGTAGTACTTCCAACAAGGTTGGTGGCACGACAGGTATACTTTCCATAGTCCCCTGAGGAGGCAGTTTTGATTAGCAATCCGCTTCCACGAGCGATGGCGAATACGTTACTATTTATTATCTGGCCTCCCGGTTTAAACCATTGGAAGGTAGGAGATGGGTGTCCATCAGCGATGCAGACAACGGTTATCTCCTTGTTGTTCCAGGAGGAAGTTGCGTTGCTACTGTGTGGCAAATCGATCTCCGGCTTGTCTGAAAGAGGGTAAAAAAACATGCTGTGCCTATTACCAGTGGCAGTCTTGCTTGTCATTAATTTCTTAACTATAAGTTTGCATGTATACCTGCTTGCTGTTCCAGAAACTCATACAATCTAACAGTATTAACCATGCTGTCTGTGTGATATTTTTCTCTTTCTAAAGTCTAAACGTGTGTAACTCTAGAAAATATTGCCTACACCCCATTTTCAATTGTATTGCTTAGGCTTGTTTTTTTGCTAAAGAAACGAATGAACCTAGCGGATACTTACAATGTACAACCAGTGGAAGCTCTCTCGTTTCCCTTGTCTCAATAGTATTATTGGCTTTACATTTGTATTGACCAGAGTCGTTTCTGCTCACAGAGGCAAACAATAGAGTTGCAGATCCCTCTCCTTTACTGTACACTCTACTGCTTCCTACCCTGAACCATGTCACGGTGGGTGTGGGTTTGCCGGTTACAATACATGTCACGTTGATCTGGGTTTTCTCAATGTAGAAAACTTTCATGGTTGGTTTGGCAATTTTAAGAGGTTCTGCAAAAAAATAGTATTCTCTCTTTTTACCTTTCTTTTAGTTTTATTGTTTTATGTTAACGATTTTTAATCAATACCTATCAAAATAAAGCTTAAGGTAAATATTAGTATTTTAGCGGGAGTAAGAGAATTTTGTGTTTTCTTATGCCACGTATAATTTAAATCTTTAATCGAAATTAAGTTAGATAGTTTATCAAATCATTCAGCTAAAAGTAGAATTGTTTAGATTCAATAAAATACAAGGTATAAATACAATTATATATAAAATAAAAATAATCTAAGACACTTGTGTTATAGTGGTGAGAGATATTCCCTGCCCTCAATGGTTTTCATTATGAACAACAAACTTACGTATAGGGACCGTTGCTGAGCCCGCCAAAGATGGGATAATCGGGTTCACTATTTAAATACTGATGAAATACCAGGATTTTTCCTTTTACTCAAAATGCATATCTTCGTCGAGCGCAACAAAGATACTATTAACATTTTTCACGTGTGAAGATATTGGTGTCGCTATCAGGTTACAAACATGATTAGCTAATTACAAGAGAGCTCCCCGCTCAGGCGTGCAGCCGGTTCTTTTAAAAACATATGTAATAATTAGGAACTTGACCAGTACGATAAACAGAATATTACATGATCAAAATTTATCTTCTCGTGCTGAAAATATTTCTTACTCGTTTGTTTCGCTCACTCGTAAGAGATACTTTCAGTACTCGAAAATAAAGTTCGTATCCTCGCACGGCCATATAATATCCTCTGTTTAAAAGACTTATAACTGAGATCATTAATTAATGTATTTTGAAACACAGAAAACACTGCATCAATCAAGCACAGGTCACTGTGTTACCATAAAACGTTCACGATGTCTTTGATCAGAACACCATCCTTACGCAATTAATACTAAAAATACAGTCTATTCTCAATAAGTCAGACAATAATGCAAAAATACAATCATTCGCGCCAATCGGCATTCAATTGCGCGAAATGTACCCTCCACAAGGATATCTGCATAATTGTAAACATTAAATTCAAGCCTCAAGACTTTAAGTTACGTCTTGCGATAAAGGATGCATTTCGCGCAATTGAATGCCGACTGATGCAAATAATTTTATTTTTGCATTATTTCTGACTTTTAGTGCAAATGATTGCGTATTTTCACTAAATGAACAGCAAAAGGTGTATTAGTCGAAAAACATCTTTCGTACGCAAAATTCGAAAAAGAATGCAATTCAAACTAGGTAGCGAAATAAGTCTTCAATTTGTTAAGCTTATATATTTATCCGACTTCTTCCTACTTTTTATATGGAGAGTGGAGAAAAGAATAAGGAATTAAAAGAGTCTGTCAGACATTATTGACAAAGAACTGTTAAAAAGAACTTTTAATCACAGGCTTAATTTCAATGACTCTTTGAACAGTCTCTACAACAAGATTCTTTCATCGGATTCCATCAAGCAGCCGTGGTACTGTCCCAATCTAGATCCAGGGCACATGAAGTTCTATTGTTACAGATAGCGCAAAGCTCGACGGCATGTTCTTTGGATGTACTATTTAAAACGTCCAATGAACTTGTTGCTCCCAAAACCAAATACGCGAGGTCATTTCAAAGTTGTTTCAAGACGATTTCACTAGTTATTTTTCCGGTTCTACTTGAAAGCTTTTAAGAAAATATTGCCTAAGCTATTGCAAACAAATTGTTTTGTAATTTCTTTAGAATTCAGTTGATTGTTGGCATTTTCTAAATGCAGACTTCCTAACAAAGTTGAGTACTTTCCCACGATTCGCAACAGATCAAAGTCAAACTTCACGCTTTGTGCTCGGAAGATGGCAGATGACGTGTAATATTCATGTAAGGAGAATTTGGATCTTGATATTACATTACGCGTCCTTTTTGCTTTTTCATATTTACTTGTTTGCTATTTCATAAAAGCAATAAAACGCATTTCCCGTGCAAGTGCAATGAGAAATTACAATGCATTCGAAATGTGTTTTATTGCTAAAACACTAGAAACACGGCATTGAATTGAAAACAGGTTATTAAAAAAAAAGTAAGGAAACAAAGTAGAACATTTCGAGATTGAGAATAGGCCATCTGAACAAAAGAACTTTTGAAAAGGGAATTAAAAAATATATTCACTATATGTATGTATATATCTGTAATGTAAATAAATTAAACCTATTAAGGCAAGCACACACGAAAGAAAAAAGCCTAACTAGTGCTCGCAAGGCAAGCTCAGCCAGTCCCCCTCTCGTTTATGGCAAACATTTTTGCCTCAACGCCTCGAGAGGCGAAATTCTCACAAAAAAGTGCCGCACACACGATGAAACGGCCGGGTTCAGCTTTTCCTTCCGTGCATGTGCGCCTTGTTTAAGAGTAAATCCCATGGCCTGCAGGCTACGCTTTTGTGTAGCCTGTAGCTATCTCAAACACAGCCTTTGAGTGTTAGTTATAATATTTATGATGAACAATGAAAGATATGAATAATAATGATGGTAATGGCAGTTACTATGACAAAAGTGATAATAATAGTGAAACAATAACAGTGATAATAATACGAAGAATAAACGCAACTAGAACAGATGAGTGAACAGAAGTTCCAATCTGCTTTTTGGTTCATTTAAAAGTCCCTCTCTAAACATTATTTGTCATTTCAAAATAATCAAAGCGTCTGCGACTCAAAATAGTATTAAAAGTTAAAGTGATTTTACTAACTATGTACGTATGCACGACATTTTACCGATTTTTTTTCTTTTTCACTTCCATCAATTTTTTTCAAAATATCTTAAAGTAGACATTTTTACCGGCCCTTCGGTTACGCAGGAGCGCCCTTTAATAAGCCGTTTGTGATACGAATTTACATTGGTAAATGAAACATTCGATATTAGTGATGAAAAAGACATAAATAGCGAAACTTTTTGTGCAGTGCAAGAATTAAAACGGTATTATTCTTATTAGAATTATGTTTAAAGCAAATGACGTCAGCAAAAGATTTGTGTTTTGCCACATTTTTTTCATGTGTGGCAACCAAATAATTAGGGGGGGAAGGGTAAATTCTCAGGTTCTCTTGTTCGCTTAAGTATAGAAACAGGGAAATAATTGCAAGGTTTGTAAATCTGCGACAGGATTAAGCTTTGTTGTTGATCGTTATCTATCGTAATTTAGCTAAAAAGTACTTTCGCAACAAAAGTTTACTTTCGTGCCTTTTTTTGCCTCCACTGACCTTGACAAGCAAGGATAATTTTTGTAAAGTTACTATAGATGCATCGAGTCTTATAGAAGTGTAACTGCATTTTTAAAATTGCAAAACATTTGATTCCAAATGTACATCAAAATTATTTCTGGCTTTCATACACAGTTACTAACCTGCTGGTGATACTCTGACAGGTGACGCTGGAATGGGAATTCCTTTTGCATTGGTTGTTGAGTCCTTATCATTAAGGTCTAAAGTGTATATATTATCAAGGGTCACATTCCGAATAAACAGCGTCGCCTGATCCTCCACTGATACTCGTCCGTTGTACAAACTCACTCCTTTACTGTCGGTACTTTTAAGGGGAAGAATTGTTGTTGAGTCCGGCGTTTTATATGCCAGTGTGAAAGCATTAAAGGAACCAGGAGGGTCAAAACTTTGCCATATTAGCGAATGTAAGCTGCGCCCATCACCGAAGGCAATCTTCCACACCAATGTAGCAGTTTCACCAACACGGACATAAACCACGCTCGGGGGTGCTTGAGTATAATTAGTGATGCCATGAGCTAATCAAAATTAATAATTAACCTTAGTTGCATTCAGTGTGTTGGTTACAATAAGTATGGGTGTTGCAAGTTCAAAAATTTAGTAGCCTCCTTCAGTGCAAGAGGAAGTTAGTAATATAAAAAAGATAGAAGCGAATTGTTTTTCCTTGGCGTGAGATTTTTACAAGAATAGCATTCAACTGTACCAACAGAAAAACAACTGGAAAATGAACCGGGCAGCAAAATGCTTTTTCACTCACACTAGTTCAGATTCATGTGGGGCAGGTATTTTGATAATAATAAAAGCGAAAAGCCAATACAGTACAATATACATATACCTTATTCGCATTTCCGCTATCAAAATAATTGCCATTTTTAGTAAAGCTTTTAGTTTTCTACGAACATAGCTGATATGTGTGGAAATGTCTATAGCCCATTAATTAATCGTTAGATTTTCTAGTTGGACAACTGTTTCATCATGATACCAAAAGTTAACGCTAATTATATATCAAAAAGATAAGTGTTCTCACAATGTCTATAACATAAAGCGAAAACCTTGATTGTGTAAGGTAATTTCTTGTTATCTAAAGAGCAAAGGAAATTTATTTGTAAATTACTGCCGAAGAATGAAAACGAGTAGTAGAAACTTTTCAGAACAACAATCTCCTGGAAACGTTGAGTTGCCAACGGAACTTTAAAAAGACTTGTAGAAATATGGGAACCATGATTCATTACATGTTTTAACGAGTCCTTCGAAAAGAAAAACATCCGAAGGCTAGCTGTAATTACTCTCTGTTTAAAAAAGTGAAAGACACTATGCTTAAGTTATTTACAAAAAATTAAAGACCAAAAGCTCTTATAATTATTATTATTATAGGTGCAAAAATAGTTTCGAGATGGATTGCTATCAGAATTGTGAGAATGGTGTCATTTGAATGGGTTTGCGTCACACCACTGCATTGACTTCAATAAGCTAGTTCGGAATTTCAGAAATACAAGTGCGTCGGGGTAAAATTAAATATTCATCAAACTGAAGAAAGGATAATCAATGAATTCCCATCCCGCTTCATATCGCGCGCATGTGTTTCTGCCGGAAATTCCGAACTGGCTTATTACTGGCTACGGCAAGGATCGCTGCAATGTAATGGGAAAGGCAGATCAGGTTTTGCTTTTATGGAAAACACAGAGTACAAAGTACACCTTGCCAGCTAATACTTTTTGGTTTCAAAAACGACAATTCATACTGGATGTTTTTATTCAGTTTCAAATACGTTAAATTTAGGAGCTGAATACAAGCGCTTGATAAAGAACTTTTGATAAAATATTCATTGTTTCGTGATAAAGAAAGATATGACACCAAGGTTACATCTACCTGAGGCATGGCAGACAAGGTCATCTATTTTATCATTTTATTCTAACTTCAGCGAATGTAAATGAAAGGAATTACTATTGACGGACAAGAAACGAAGCTCTAACAATGTGATTAAAAAATAGATTCTCTCATATTTTTGCTGGTAAATTAGACATTTATATACTAAAACACAATTTCAATGTCATTCAAAACTCAAAATTTTTATAAGATTACTGTTCTTCTCTTCATTTAAGTTACTACACTCTTTCTTTGATTTTGCAATTCAAGTACACGACATGCTCAGTGGCGTTAACTTTCCGTTAGGTTTTGATCCAAGCAGAATTAATATTATATAGCATTTGTCGGAAACCCATTTAAAGATTAGAATTACGTTGTTTCGATTTAAAAAAATGGTTGCTGGAAAATGCTTTATGAAGTTTAACAATTTAACGTTAACTTGTTTTTAAAACCCTAATGTTTTAATTTTTTACATTTAAATATACCTTAATATCAATTAACCGGTAGTATTTAAATGGTTGATTCTAAGCTGTGTTCAGCGTAAATTCAAAGTTTTGTTTCAAAGTTTTGTGACGTCAGAACCGTGTTTGCACAGGCTAATGAAACACACCTATTTGACCAATCAGAGCGCGCGTGTTATCGAAATTATTTTATAATTTTCAATGAAAAGCAAAGTTTATTTTTATTCAGTTATCTTCAATGTCAGGTGTCGCGGAGTTGGAACAACCTTGCCCTTTGCAAGCCCAGCAAGCAGGAAAACAGTTTAAACCAAGTTTTATAGATGTGCATCGCATTAATATTCAATCAGATTTACAGTTGCATCTAATCTTTGATTCTCTAAGAGGAATTTCTGTGCTGAAGGCAATCCTGTCTAAATCCGGATAGAAACTAGCTTCCCATCGGAAAGTTTCCACCGCCAGTCCACAGCTGGTTGTAGTTTTTGGTTGCCCTTTCATTCCTGAACTTAATAGTAAAATTTCTTTTCTTGGGAATCATAAAAAACTTCAGCTAGTTGGCGGAAGAAAATGTTAGTTTTAAATCCTTTAAAGCAACTGCTTTGCCTACTCCATGAACACATGAGATTGTGTCATATCCGAGCATTTCATGTACTGTAGGAAGAAAATACATGTATACAGTATATGTGTTAGTGTTCCAAAACATAACTACATTTTTTATCTAAATCCTCCTAAATAGTGATGTATTTTTTGGTTCTGGCATAATGAATAAATCATTAGTATAATGATCAGCATAGTAGCAGAATAAGACTGGAAGATCCGTGTCTTCACCAACTAGCGCTGTTGTCTTTGTTCTTGTAGAAGCAACAGCAGTCTGCGCAATAAGTAAATCGGAATCTGCTCTAACGTTTATAACGGTACAACCAGCAAACTGCATGTAGTCTGGCTAGGCTGACAAACTATTGCTTATTGGCTTTGTTTGTCAAAAAGTCTTGTTTCTCGGGATTGTCATTAGCAATGACATTTAACAGCCGTGGATACATGCTTGCATTCAGTCCGATCAGAAAATGACACAGTCATCCTTGATACAAAGATTAATAACCTCACTTTTCTTGTAGAAGGGAAAAAACGGGTACTCTCGTAAGTATTTTGCGCGCTTACTTTACCCTCAGCGACAAGTTCAGTTGCAATGATCGGAGTTGAAAGTACCAACATTTTGTGTTAAGATGCGTTGTGATTTGTTTGACGTTCTTGTAATCACGTTGCTACTTAGCATTAGTCGAATCTTTGTGGTGATCCTTGTACTGTTCATGCATACTGACATGGACAAGAACCAAACTTGTCGCTGCGTCATTGTCATCCCTCCACCCCTTGTGAATCCTCCAGCGGTTCATGATCAATCAAACAAAACCTACTTAGGAACAAACATATGTACGAGCGTTTTTGTTTCTACATTTTCTTCCACCAACAAGCTGAAGCTTTTGTGATTCCAGAAACAACTCAAGATAATACAATTGTCCTAGGAGAAAAGTTAAAGCCCTTGTTTGTAGGTATTTTTTCGGTTTTTGTACTGTTGTCATATGGGAGGCCTGTGGTGAAAGAAAAATCATAGTTGTAGGGACTTTTTTAGCAAGCATTTTAGATTATCTTCGAATTGACTTAAACAAGCTTCTTTCCGTTTGATAAGAATAGAACAAAGGCTGTTTTACTAGCCGTTACAGCAAACAAAAACTTGTCTATTATTCTCATGGTATGGTGTCCCTATGCTTCTTTATTTTGTTGAACCTAGGCCTCCACGCCGGTCTGGGGGATGTTCCACCAAAAGGATTTATTTTTTGGATTTCTATATGTTGTTTAAGACACTTTTCCTGACGTTGCAATCTTGTTGCAATTTGTTTGATGTGGGGCCTCAAAATCTCGTAAATTGACTGGACCATAGATGTCATCAGGCCTAACTCCCAATGCGCTGACTAAATCTTATGCAACATATTATCCTGCGAAGGCTTGAAGGGTGAAGCAAAGCAAAGAACGAATCGAAATTCACTGAAGGCATGCTTAGAACCGGTAAACGTGAGTTGCTGTAACGGACGCAGATTTATCAAAAGTTCTGTTTGAGACCAAAAATGTTATACAGCCGAGCATCCTTTAATAATTTATTAACCAAAGATGACCTGTCACACACAGCTTCCTTTAGCAGCCAACAACTAACTGAAGCATATGGACGAAAAGGGTTTTTGTACAAACAACACTGAAATCAAAATAAGTCTGCCCCCAAAGACCAATAAAGAAGGAAGAATTGTGGTACAACATTCTACCGAAGGCGGAAAGAAATGCCAATATCATTGATGCAAAGGATGGACAATTTGAAAATAAAAAACAAATTTCATCGTTTTAAACATAGGTTTTATAGTGATGGCCGTTAATAGAGCAGATGGAGAAAAAGTCCAAGTGAAATACTAAAAAAGAAAGTTCTTAGTCTTATTACATCTACTGTTTGCTTTGGTGGACTTGAAGCCATAAAGTCAACATTAACCAAGCTGAGTCACTGGATATTGTGCACTTGCTTAGACTTATAGGATTATATTTTCCTTTCCTTTCAAGTAGTTATTGAGTTCTGATTTTCTATACTCTTTTTTGCTCCATTATTAACTACAAGCTTCACAACATAATAGACTGTGACTCTTTGAGTTTTCGTTTTATGTATGTTAATATACTTTTCATTATACAAATAACCTTACCTTGAAGCGGAAACAAAATATACGCGACTTGAATCATAAGTATATATGTGTTGAAAGCTGACATTCTACCTTATAAGCAGTCTGTTGCTTCAAACTTGCTCAATATGTTTGGATTAAGCCAATTTTGTTAGTGAAGGAATACAATATAGAGAATCCGGGTCCAAAATCTGTCAACATGCATGCGTGAGTTTGTTATGCTTATATTGCATCTTTCAGCTAATGTTAAAGGAAATTGTCTGTGTCGATAATTAAGAAATATCGAGTGTTCTTAAGCAATATCAGTTACGAAGCTTTACAACAATACAGTAAAAGCAGGGGGGAAGGGAGGGGTTATTTTGGGAATAAGGATAGGGATGCTTGTCAGGAAATGTAGAAAAAAAATTAAAAACGGTGTAAAAAAATACCTCGAGCTCGTAGAACCGACTTTGGAAAAAAAAAACATGCTTTGTTTTGCGCCCCTAAAAACACCGTTTCTAAGATAGTTTTAACTCTGAAACCCCCTAAAAATACCAATTTGCCAACTTGGACCCTTAAAATACGACCAGCACTCCCATCTTACCAATGAGGGGGTACCTCCCAAGGAAATTTTGAATGGCCGTAGTTTTTCTTGCAGCGATCGACAATAAGAGCTGAAACTTTTAGTTCTAGCATTGAAATTGTAAGTCCGTAACTATTTCAGGGTCGGTAACCTAGCGCTAGACATATTAAAACTCGACGCTTTGCGTTTCGGTATCTATCGACCACTACTCACCTCCACTTCTGGGGATTGTTAATAGTTAACTGTGGAGCCTAGCCGAAGATGGTGGCTGCAATACAAAGGGTAACCCAGAGAGGCCGGAAAACTATTTTAGCACAATAAGGAACATTCGCTATAAAGCATACACAATGAAAGTTTAACCCGGCCATTGCTGTTGGTAAGTTCTGATCAAGAGCATTTTGTTTAAGAACAGCAATTATCGTTTGCGTGGTTAATTTTAGAAAACAGCGCTACACTTTTGTCAAATGACGGACTAGCACCAGGTCGGTGAATTTAATTTTATTGTAATTTGGGTTATTTGTATGCACAAAAATAGAATTGAAAGTTAGTTCGAAAACAAAACATATTTGTCTCACTTAAAATATTATTAATGACACTGAAATGCAATTACAAACTAAATGGTACGTGAACTGCGCATTACAAATTCCAGAATGTTGAAGCATGTACATTGAAACTTCAATACGGTAGAAACCGCATTAAATCATTTCATTTCACCTTTACCCTGGGTAACAAAAGTTTTGCTAGTTCCCATGACTGAAAAAAGAAAGAAATATCTTTCTAATGTTTAAGTAAGACTAGTACACTCAAAATAGTTTTTCTGTATAAAAAAAAAAACTAGGAAAAAATTGGGTCACCAACTTCATTTCAGAAATAAAAGGTATCGAAAGAGGCCCTGCCAACGATTGTAATTCTCGATTTACCCGGCTCGGATTGATCACACGCTCCATATACTCGCTCGTTTGAAAAGGTTATTCACAACCAAGCGAGTTAATTACACGTAAAGTATGACCAAGCTTTGATATTTAAATACTGAATGTCAAGTTTCCACTCGAACAAATTCCTTCACCAGGAAGTATAAATAAAAACAATATACAACAAAACTCACCTCCGCGTTACTTGTAGCAGTTGCAGCGCTAGTTCTTAATTCTACTGGTTTTAGAAAGAAACGTACTACTGAAGAGCAATTTACACGTAACTCTTGACCCATTTTCTAATTGCCGTTCCACCTAAAGTTGCAAACTTTATATATGTATATTATATATGTTTTATACCGTGTTTAGACGTTAAAGCCTTGACACACTTTTGAACTAGCTTAAAAAGTATTAAGCAAAATTTTAAACGCCTAAACATAATCCAATTCTAAATAGATTCGTCTCCATCACCGTTTTTTAGATATTTACATGTATTCATACTGCTCCTTTATTACTTACTTTGAAGGCACAATACTTGTAGAGCTAATGAAAAGGATAAAAACATAATTTACGGTTTAGTTCTATTATTATGATAATCAGTTTTGGTTTGTTTCTTCAAGTTTGTCATATCCTCCTTATTCAAGTGGCTGGCGTGACTTTGCGGTCGTATGCTGCTGTGGCTGTATTGCGGAGCAGAATCAAATAAGAATCTCAGCAGATAATGAATGCCACCATGTTTCTGGGAGAGTGAATGAACGTTATATAAGAATGTTTGGATACAAAGTTTCCCTTTTAGCAAGTTCGGTGAAGCGTCTGAGTGCATTTGCAGTTCTTTGCCAACTTATATCATTTCCGCCATCAGGTGAGCATCTTGTTGAGCTGATCACGACGATAGAACGTCAGGAGATAAAAATCAAAGTCGGATAGATAATCATCTTTTTGAGCGTTAAGTCACAACCACAATCAGGTGTTCTATCATTGTAAAGTTATGTTATAAAATTTCACCTGCGGCTGTACGTATTCTACCGTTTTATGTTTAATACAGCTGACGCAAGATGCGATATGGGTCATTTGGAGTACACAGAAAGGAAATGTCTTTATGGCTGTCGAAGCAGCTCAAAAACAGTGTTCTGCAGTTGTAAACGAGTACTTCAATTTCGTACAATGCAACACAATATTTTATTATCTCTCCCCAAAGGGGCTTTTTAAAGACTAGGTTTCTATCTAAATTTTAAAAAAATTACAATAAAATTAAATGTAAAATAAGCCGTCTAAAAGGTTAGATTGCATATAAATATACGCATACATTTACATTTAGTTAAAAATGTTGTTGTACTAAACAACTGACGAGCTAAAATATTAAAAATAGTTCATAACTACAACTGACGAGCTAAAATATTGAAAATAGTTCATAACTGCAACTGACGAGCTAAAATATTGAAAATAGTTCATAACTGCAAGAGATGATTTCGCAACTTGCGTTTAAAAATGTTAATAAATAAGTACACATCAGTGGTTCAATGAAACACGTTAACCAGCGATACCACGTATATTAACCATCGGTATAAGTAAAAGACACTCTTAGACTTTGAGTTATTCTTTCAAGGGTTAAAAAAAGGTAATTTGTAATTTAAAAAATCTATATACAAATTTGATCTGTTAAAAAATTATTAAAAATTTTCGATTTAATAATTTGTAGTCTTCATCAGGTCGTATGAACAATAAAATACAGCCGCAATGTTTGAGAAAATAATTATTATCAAATGGCATATCGAGGAAGAACATGCTGTAAGTCGTTTAAGAAGCTCCCGAGGTTACTTCCGTAACGATAGATGTTATTAGATCTCGCCTCTACTACAGCTCCATTACCATTCCCTAGCTGTATCAAAGCCACAGTACAAAAACGAACGTGCAATGGCATACTGGGACCTTCCCCTGTTTGCTGACTGCACCTACGTCAAAGCCAACAGGATTGACGCAAGCATCATCGACACAGAGGAGAAGTAAGTTAAATTGCTGGACATGAGCTATCCATGGGTGGGAAACCGAGAGGCGAAGACCGCGGAGAAGACCAATAAGTAGGGTGAACTCCGGTGGGAATTACAGCAAAGATACCAGGATTATCAAGTCGTGACACAGTATAACATCATCATTGATGTCCTCGGAGGCTATTCACAAGAACTTGTTAGCGCACTGAAGGAGCTAGTAGGAGATCAATACAGATCAGTATTGTCACAGATGCAAAGATCAGTACTCACCATGGTCGCTGCATATTGCGCGTCCCTTTAAAGTCCTAGCGCAGTAGGAAGATGAACCCAACTAATAGAATTTGACTCTTTCAGAATTTGGATTTTTATGACATTTTATAATAGTATTAATAGAATTAGGAATTTTTAGGAAATTTTAATATGAGTATTAGCAAAGTTTTTTAAAACCAATTAAAATTGGTTCGTATTTCCTTTGTTTTCGTTCAGTGTATAAGGTTTAGTTTCTCGGCAATCAGCTACGGATAATATCCGCCGGATGGCTTTTTGTAAGGAAGCCTGGGCAACAAGTCGTTTTATACTGTTCACATAATAATAA
>JAOBRD020624402.1:0-15452 GCA_027575215.2 Hydrozoanthus sils
AATAATATTGTTTATGGTAATGGAAATAAACTACAGTAGTTGGATACATTAGGTTAAATTTTAACGATCAACCTTCAGTTGATTTTACACTTAGTCTTAGACTAATATTTATTGATAACATGCTAATAAACTGCAACTAGTGCATAAAAAGAAAAGAAACTTCTAAGGAAGTTAAGAAATCGACCTTGCCTAACATAATTTATTTTAATGAAAGACATTTTATTTTGTTTTAACCTTAAATAACAGATCCTAGATTAAAACATTGATTAACCAACCTGTAATGAGGCCATCCCAAAATCTGCAACTTTAATATTATGCATTTTATCCAGCAGTAGGTTCTCTGGTTTAAGATCCCTGTGACTTTAATATTTACATGTGAAAGGAACACAAAACCATCTGTTAAAATCTTTGATAGAATTATAATTCTTATATACAACCCTTATCCTGTGGTTTCAGCAAAAATTAAAAATATTCTAACTTAAAACCCATTGCTTGAAAACCTACAAAGTGACCATTCATTTTCTTTGTCTTTCCAAGTAGATTCTAATGACTATTGCTTCAACAAATTCTGAAGTTTGCAGTTTTGTTGAGATTTTATTACTTTGAATTTTAAAACCTGAACAGGATGAGGATTAAGACCTTCATCCTTGCTTTTCAGCCCCATTTACCAGTTTGGGAAGAATTTCAATTTTAATCATTAGAAGTTTGGTTTGTTTGACCAATTCCTGTTTTCTGGTAACAAATGTTTAACATTGTGTGAGAAGTTAGATGTTGATAAACTGGTTGCAGTTTCCTTAGAACACTGTGGTTCACCCATTAGCAAACAATTTATAAACTAGTTGTAATCATAGATTAGGAAGTGCTATAAGCTCTTGTGCAGTTGTGTTTCCATTTTTAGCTCAGGAGCATACAGCGTAATATTAATCACAAGCTTCATAATAAAAAAATTAATCTTCATTTTCAAAAACAAATATCCATGAAATTTTGGAAAGATGATGTGTGCATTACAGCAAAAGTGCAATAATTTTAATCTTTTAAAATCTCTGCTTCTTGCAATAAAATTGACTACACCTACACACAGATACATGTGCATTTGTGATGAATGGTCAATAATTAATTATTTTGCACATGAACATTGTTTGACAAATCAATCAAATTATAATTATTTGTGCTGTCTGAAAATACATATCTACCTCAAGCAGATAAATTTGCTCAAATTTTCTCACATTAACTTTTACTCATTATCACATCAGTTTTAATTTGCCTAAATTTTGCACTGATTGTACAATTTGCTCATGAATGTTTTGCAGAAATTTCCTACCATTTGAAAAAACTTTTATAAAATTATGATAACTATCTAATCTATGTTTTTACATCAAAAAGTGATTTCAGTGAATATTTTCTTTTCTGCGAGCGAGCTATGGACTACCTTAAGTTCCTTGTTACTGGACAGGTATAATATACATAAATTATGTATATATGCAATTGATTCTATCATAACAAAATATATATTGATCATGCAATGCACAGTCTGTTTATGCTTTAGAATATATTTTCCATATTTCCATACTCTGCTAGAAACATGTGGGATTATTGGAAGAACATGAGAAAAGGTTTGGATCACGAGCTGAAGGCAAGTGATCCAAATTATTTTAGAGCATTCTCCCAACAGACCCAAGTGTTTCCAACAGAGTATGGAAACATGGAAAATTATATTCTAAAGCATTTATAAAATAATAACTAATGATGTCATTCATGATTTCCATCCAGATTTAGTAAATGGTCCTCAGCCAATCAGAGTGTGTGTGTTATCAAAATTATTTGATAAAAACTTTTCTAACTTGATCTTCAGTTGATCAACCAGCAAATACAGCCCTACAGCCCTAAATTCGAGTTCACAGCCTTTATAAATCCACTCAGGTCTTAACATAAAAACGAGGTTAGGTACAAACAGACTCCTTCCCTTCTCTAAAACAGTGTGCCAACCCAGAACTCCTTTTATCTGCCTAGAAGTCCATGCAGTCTTGAAGATTTTTTTTTGCTTCATCAGCTCACTACAAAAGTTAGTTGCCCTTGTTTCCTGATGTAGTTAATATATACTATTCAGGGAGCCATTTCTCTTTTCAATATCAATTTAATATTGTTCAAACAAAAAAAATCTGTTTGTTGTTTTGACATTTTGGTCTAAATGTTTGCAGTTCTTCACTAAACTCCTCAAATGAGGGCAGACCATGGGTTCATTAAGGACAACTGCTGTGTCTGGTAAAGTAACTCAACTAGGATTCACACTCTCCATGTAATTAGTTTGGGAGAATCTTGCCTTAACTCTTAGATATCAGTAGTTCTGACAGAAATTAAAGCAATCTTGACATTAACAACCATACAGTTTCCCCTAGGCCCTGAGACCAACTGAAAATATAAATTTTACCCCAAACAAAATTTCATGTGTTAATTTGTTAAAATCAATTCTAAGTACTTACCACACACAATGCTTATGACAAAAATCCACAGCTGAAATTATTTGAGAGAAAAACCTTCTTGCCTGAAGAAATAAAGTTAACACAAAATGTCAACAATTAATTTCTCCTTACTGTACAAAATGCATACAAAATTTGAGTCATTTGGTTTTGAGAAAATGAGAACTACTTATTATTAAAGAAAAACATAAGGTGGTTCTTTTAAAATAATATTTTTCAAAACATCAATTTTAATGTATTTTATAAATTATATTAGTACAAGATCAGTTTTGGGGCAAAGCAAAACTAATTAACTGAAGCTACTAAGGTACTTGCACAAAAGTACACCAACCTCTTTCAGTGATAAACGTCCCTTCTTGACAAGATAATCAAATAACTCCCCGCCAGAAACATGCTCTAAGACAAGAAACCTGCCAAATTAACCAATAAAATAGTCTAAAAATAAGCTCAATAGTAATTAATTTTACAGTGAGCTGTCAGTTTTATGTTTTTGTGTTGTTATGGTTTCATTGTCATACACCCATAATCAACTTCAAAAATTTTGATTTTTGCTTAACAGAACAAATTCATTTTTAACTCTTACATTTTTGATATCTGCAAGCTGTCAGCAGTTCATAATCAAAGCAAATTCTCAATAGAAGTTAACAATGGTGCCTTTTCCAAGCTGTCAACTAAAAAAGTTTCAATCAATGAAACTCTGAGATGATCAACAAGATTGTCGACAGAAATGACAATAATGGCACCTTTCCAAGCTGTCAACTTTTGTCGTGCCTATATATGGTATTGAAAGCTTTTAAATCAATGAAACTCAGAAATTATATAATTGTCAACAGAAGTTGACAATAGCACCTTTCCAAGCCATTGACTTTTGTCAACTATGGTGCCAAAAGTGTTTAAATCATTAAATCAATGGAATTTGGAGATTATGTTATTGTCAGCAGAAGCTGACATTGATGCCTTTCCAAGCCATCAACTTTTGTCACTTATTGTGTTGAAAATGTTTAAATTAATGAAACTCAGAAATGGTGAAATTGTTGACAGAAGTCGGCAATGGCACCTTTCCAAGCCATCAGCTTCTTTAGTCTATGATGCTGAAAGAGTTAAGAACTCACTAACATGTGTCTCTTGTTCTCGTATACATCATACAAGCCCAGGACATGCGGATGATCAATCAGCTTCATGATGGCGATCTCTCTTTCAACCTAAACCAGAAGCAAAACAGAATGAGGAATGTGTGCAGAACAAAGCAAGTCTTGTAGTGCAACTCACAGGTTTCTATTGCTACTAATCACTAATATTTTTTATAATAATTACTACCGTATTTTGTTGTGTATAAGTCGACCATTTAACACCAAAAATTGCACTCGTCTTATACATGGATCAAAACATGAAACTTTTTTAACACCCCTTAAAACTCTATGAAAATGTTTAAAATCAGCATTCATATGGTAAGTACTTGACACAAAAAAGAATTCTGTGATCTTTACAGTATACTGCGTACAAACAATCAATTATCGTAAAAAATGAAACGACTAATAACTACTTCACTCACTGTACAATTTGTTTGTTATGATTTTTTGTACTCTTTCTTAAATTTTGTTACAAACTTAGTTCTTATGGGATTTTTATTTTTCAAAATATTGAGGTCGACTTATACCCAGGAACTTTAAAACTTGCACTTTTTGGGCTGCAAAATGGGGGGGTCGACTTACACACAGTGTTGCTTATACACGGCAAAATATGGTACAAAGTATTTTTGTTACATTTTGTTTCATTGACAATTGTGACTGTTACAATTAATTTTAATCTTGTGAAATGTTTGGTTTCAACTACTTGTGAGAGTATGTTACTTTAGAATTCTTATTTCCTAGCCTGGGTTTGTTGCATTCGACAAAGGATAACGCAAATTTATTTAATTTAATGCAACGAATGAAAAACTAAATTCTTACAAAAGTTATGAACAGATAATAAGGTTGATACATGCATGAAGAGTTGATACAACTTCATTACATTCTGTAATGCAAAAGTAAAAGGAAAGTTTCAGATCACTTTTGATCAGGAATGCTACCTTAGTTATTTGCTTCACCTCTTATCACAACCATAGAGTGCCATCAAGTCTGGAGAAATTAATTAATATTTTACATATATGGGAGACAGTTGTTGTATTTATTCTTGCAGCTGTCAATTTCACCAACCAAAATCATCTTGATGAGTTTTTATGCAATCAAATCAAAGGTACTTGCTAAAGCTTCAAATCAAATAATATTGTACTTCCCTGCTTTTTTCAAACAACAATTTAATACATACAAAATGTAAAATTTAAATATGAATTTTCTTGAATATGAGTTATTTAAACTAAGGTAGATACTTTCAACATACTACAATTTACTTTATAGAAATAAAAACATTGCCTGCATCAATGAACACTAAATGTAATTTGTATTGAACAAACCCTTATGGTACGATCGGGAAAATATTCAAACAAAATTATTAAAATGCTCAGAAATTTCCTCTTTTAAATCAAATCATCAATTGAAAATGCTGATCAGAACAGAAACATCAAAATAAAGAAGGTAGTTTTTCACTCCTCTGAACAGCTTTAATTATTGTTATTAGCTGTGTTTTCAAAACATCCTTGATAAGAAGCTTAATAAAAGGTTATGAAAAGCTTAGTTTTGAAGTTTTCACTACTACGAGAATGACCTACAGAAAATCAGCCTTTATTACACCTTTAAGGAAAGCACTTTCCCATGACCAAATGCCATTTTCCATGACCAAAAAATAATGGAAAACCAAATAATCCACTCCAAAAAAAACAAGCTACAAACACTTTAATCCAACTCTAAACACCAACTTCACCTTCTGAACACTAAAAGACAGCGAAACATTCTTGAACTTAGAGTAAAACGCTTAAGTTTGTTAATTCAAGACACGTTGTATATAATCAATGATCCAGAAAGCTGACACAGAAGATATAATTAAAATAACACAGTTAATTAGAGAAACTAGTGACAAAACCTTGCATCAAACTCACAAGTTCTTCACTTAAAGGGTAAACATATTAGACAATTAGCTCAGTCTATACTTTCCTTCCTTCATTTTCAAGTCAGAGATAACAAAATCTAAGCCTTAAATTGTGCTGCTATTAATACAAACCAAAACAGCTAAATTGCAAAGAAACCAATAATTTACAGATTATTCAAAAGTTTGTGCAATCATATGTATATCGTGAATAACTAATGAGAACACAAAATTTTTAATTGAAATTATAAAGTAACAACATCTGCAAAGCGATAGCAGCTTCTATCTTGTCTATCTGTCATTTAACTTTTAATCTTAAGTAAAACCCATAAGTGTAAGTCAAGGCACAACATACAGCTTCTCCTTACAAAACACATACAAAACAAGACATTTGGTAATGAGAAAATGAGAACTGATCAAACAAAGTTAACTACTGAAGATAAGTAAAATTCTGTCAACATCTTACTTCTCCTTACATAACACATACAAAATCAAGACATCTAGTAATGAGAAAATGAGAATTGATCAAACAAGGCAAACTACAGAAAATGACAAGAAAGATTCTCCCTAACTTGACTGATAAAAAGCCTGGCATGTAATTGGGAGAACTAACTGAGACTAAAAGATTAAAATAACACATTTTGCAGCCTTCATGTTGAATAATTTTTCATTTATTCATAATTTTATTTATTTATTTTTATTTTGCCAGCACATGACAACGGACAGGGTTTCTCACATTTTCAAACACTTGGAGAACTCTTGCAATGCCCCTCTCTTTGTAATACATAATGCTTTAGAATCTTAAGATTATATATGCCTCTACAGAAACCCAACTCAAAATCAAAGAGGTTATTCATATTAAATTAGAAAAGCTTCGCTTAACTCCCAAGTCAAGCATTTAAACCTTAAACTATCTTTGTAATTTCTCGGTTTATTTGTTTTTGAACATTCCAACTACTGTTGTTATTGTTATTGGTATTATATTATACAAAATTATATTTTCTTGTTACACTCATTTCTTGCATGCACCACTGAAAATGACTCTAGTAGAGTCAAAACATATTTGGGAAACCTAAAAATGTTGTGTGTTACATCAAAAAATTGTTTTCCTATATAATATATATCAGTCAGTCTGTTTCCAGTTACTTCTCCAAGTTCGGTTTAATGACCCTTTGTCCTACTGATAACCTACTGTGAACAATATAATAACACTAGGCCTTATCATGCTAAATTTTTAAAAACCAAAAACATATACTCTCAACAAAATTACAAACTTCAGAGTTTGTTGAAGCAATTGACATTTTCAGAATCTACAAGTTTGTAAAGACAAAGAAAATAAATGGTCAGTTTGTAGGTTTTCAAGCAGTGGTTTTGAAGCTAGAACATTTTAATATTTTTTAATTTAATATATTTTGTGGAACATTAGGGTTAAGAACTCAGTGTGGTTCCATGATAGAAATAATCCTGAATGTAATATATATCATTTTTAATAAGAGCCCTTGGGTGTTATTCACAGCATTGTTTTTGATGTAAGTCACGTAAACTGCAAATTCAATTAACGCTCTTGTTTCATAATGAGTTTGCTATCGATACTGATATAGCCATAACAAAAACAAGTTATAGAATTGCGAATTCCGCAAGATCAAAACAATTTGTTTCAAAAGCAAGATATTGTGTCTACAAATCAGCAGTCGAATAGATGTTTCATCTCAACAACCCTTGACAGTGTTACTGATGCACAATACTAAATTTTTCCAAAAACTAGAGCTAAGAAAACATTTACTTTGAAAAGTTTAAATAAGGGATTTTCTTTCCAAATTCTGCCAGTAGCTTAAAAGTTTACTATATAATTGTTTGATCAATTCCTACTTCCTCTGCACCAAATTTCAATATTTAGTTTTTATTCTTTTACTATTAATTTGTGTAAAACAACATAGCATGCAAGCCATCCAACTTTCTGGAAAAGTTTTGTTTCTCCTTGCATAGATTTATTCCTAGTGTAGGAAATTTGTGAATAGTTAAAACAGGCACTTACTAAAAAAGAGAGTTATCAAGTTCTTCGTAAACTTCTTTTAAATATTACTCTGGAGTTCTCAATAATAAAACAGAACAGAAAAATGGTACACGGTGGAAAATTCTTCTAAATCTTACATTTTGGGACAAAATAATAGTATATTAACTTAAATTGAACTCCACTCAACAGATATCAACATTTACCAGCACCCTACAAAGACTCATTCACGGCGTAAAAAAACAGCAAATGGAACAGAACGAGTTAAACAACCTATCACAAAACATAACTTTAATCCCACAACCAGTCACATTACAACTTAACTGACCAATCAGTATTCGCATACCAGACTATATTTAGTATTCAACTGACGCACTATTCCTCACTTGACTCTAAAGATGACTTCTGCACAGGTTGTCGAAACGTCGGTCACTTTATACTCCAACAACAGTCCTCGGGATTATACTAACCTGGACGATCACACCATATGATCAAAAGTAGTTATATATATATTTTTGTAGTACTTGGAATCATCACTTTAATACTAGTACTGAAATAACCTTAAGAAATTGCAAGCAAATTAACCCTGGACGATCTTGCCATATGATTTACTGTTACTCCTGGGTTCAACCATTTAACCATTTCAACCATATAACTACTTTTATTTGCTCAAAGCAGGGTGCTGCATAAGTTAATTAAAATCTGTAGACACTCAACCAGCACAGGCACTCTTCATTCTTGTAGTTATTTCTAAAATTAAAGGTTTTTTTTCAAAAAATATTAATATATACACATTTCATATATCTTAAAATTTTAGCAATAGTTTTAAACTATCTGTAAAAATAATGTTTATTTAGAAGGCTGACAATAGTGTACATGATTTAATGAGTTTTTTTAACTCCTAGGTCTAAAGTGAGTAAATAGAGCATTTATCATCATATTTTCATGTTATTATTATTATTACTATTATTATCATTATCACGTTTATTGTTATCATTGTTATAATTATAAAGTTAATTTCACTATAATTATACCATTAATTAGTTCTTAGCTAATTAAACTACAAGATGCAAAGTTCTTAAAAAGGTAATCTTTCAAAGTTTCACTCTTGTTAATTGGCTTCAAACTCTTTACCACCTTATAAAAGTGTTTTATACAAACATGAAGGTTCTTCAAACACTAATGAATTCATTATTTCATGTGCTACACTTCTACCTCAGCCGAGCTGCCCACTTTTAAGCCTAGCCACTATGGCTAATCATTCTGACAACAAGGTCAGCAATGTTGGCATCCCCTACATCTCAATTTGACCGATTCAGCTGCTTAATTCTTATTATCTATTGTTACTCTCGGCACATGATTTAGGGGGCATCGACGAATCAAGAAAAAAAATCTAACCCCCTTCCCCTTAACATCCCCTCCATATATGTGTTACATATTCCCGCTGGTCATGAGGTACCAAACTGGGATGACGGTCATGATGAAAATGATGTGCCTTAATGGAAGTGCCATGTTTGCTCATGATAAGATGTGTATTATTCTTCCAAAATGTCTTGTACAAGTTATGTTATAGGCTAAGTTTTGTTTTGACAGAAAATTTTTTTAAAAAAAATGAACAAGGTGAATGTTTGAATTCTCTAAGGCATACCAGCTTTTGACAAGGACTTCAGTGAGATGCTGAAACGTTGTTCAATCATAACTAAATGTACCAATTTTTATTGGCATAATTTAGTGAGTATTGTTGTTATTTTTATATTATTAAAAGAAAACTGTTATAAAAATTTGATCTTAACTTCCACGTCTAGACCCCCTCCTCCCCTTGATGTCTATTGGACATTAAAAATTTTTTTTTTTGATTTGTCGACGCCCCCATAGTGGTAAGAGTTGGTTCTTATCCTTAATAATATTTATACACCCAAACTATGGAACTTGATCTGTTAGAAACGTTTTTGAGAAGAAGAAAAAATCATTTATTCCCTTAAATTCAGACTTAAACTACGATGAATTTGCATAAAATAAGTTTGTTAACTATGTGCAAGATACTATGATCCAAATATAAGCTTTATTCATTTTACAACGAATGGTCAAAGTCAATTTTACCAATTCTCTAGGTTCTGTTTGCGGCTAAGTATTAACACAAACTTGTCACTAAATTTATTTTGAACATTTTCAGAAGCGTAACGATAGTTTTTTTGGCAATTGCAACAAAACATCTTTGAATGATTAAACTATAAAATGCCTTCATTGCAGTCATTTACATTGAGAAAAAAAAATTCTTAGTATTAAATGTATAAAACAATTAATATACTTTGTAAAAATATTTCTGTCTTCAGATTTTTTAACCTGAAAAATATACTTCCTTAGTTTTATAAGTTATTGGTTCGGCGGAAGATCGAAAAAGAAAGTAAAGGCGACTCTAGAAACTTTTTAAATCTACTTGCACTTTATATACATACAAAATTATTTTATGTGGCATTATCCCGAGATTACTATCAAAGTACTAAACTCTTCAACCGCTGCGGCAATGTAAATCGGCCGTATTGTACTAAGCCGAAATTAAACATTTACAAGTTAAATCATGATTGTGTTCTCATAATTTAAAAACCAGTCCCGCTAAAGGGGAGAGAAACGAGTAACTGAATTATAATAGGCAAGGAACATAATATGTATAAAATACTCTTCCACTTAGGTTAGAAAATACGGTAAATCTCGGAAATCAACTTAATCCCTGCAAAACCAAAACTGGCCTAAGCTATAAAACGATAAGGATCGCTTTGTAATTTTCTATAAGTGATAAGTACGGCAAAAATTTTGACAATTAAACAACGGTTGAGTTTAAAGAATTAAAAACAAAATTAAGAGAAACACACAGATTAGCATTAATATATCTAACACTAGATTCAACGAAAAAATACGAAAATTTCGAAAGGTTAAGCTGCCATACACGTGTGTAAGTACTATTTGTTTTAATACTTGCATACCATAAGCGACGAAATTTACATCGACATTTTTTTCAAATTCACATAAAATTATCTAGGAAATGAAACTTATGCGCCAAATATAATCTTGTTGTTTCCGTGTTCTAAAACATTTGTTTTCTGTACTGTTTGCACAAACACTCAAAAACTGAGGTTGAACACAACAAATCCATTCTTAGAGCAAGTAAGATTCGGTTTGAAAAAAAGGGAAAATGCATGGTTGCCCGCAACGATCTAGCACAGTTCTAATGCATTTTTGGGAAAAAAACAGCCCATTATTGAGGCCACGGTCCAAAAACCACTTCATGAGTAATTCCTCTGGCTTTGTAGTTTCAGGAAATGGGATTTCTCTTACTAGGAAATTACAACCAATCTTCGTTCATAGAACACCCCGCAACGCAAAACTCACGGGCGATTACAAACATTCCGATATCATTTCTATGCAGAAAATAAAAGGGTTTTGGTCTACATGTTATCATTAATATTTTAAGACAGCTCGATGTCCGTGGGCTAACCTACCAATAATTTGGTTGGATGTGTTTACTAGTCCATGCGCGCGAAATCGTTCAGTTCCAATATTTCGTCAACAGATAGAAAACATCTGCTTCAAGATCCAGCAAGGCAGCATAACAATAACGAGGGCCAACATATTTTGTTGCCTTGCTTTTCAGATACATTGCTTTAAATATAAAACATTTGTTGTTCCATGAAGGATTTTGTTTTGTATTTGGAGAAATAATGTATTAACAAACTTTTCTAGAAGAGTCGCTCCGACTTCTCACACACTCACACAATCATGAAAATACGCTTAAAGCAAAACAGTTCTTTACCTTACTCAGAACCTGTTCACTGAGTCTCGTCCGATCAATGATTTTGATAGCAACTTTTTTTCTCGTAACGCAATGGATTCCCAGCTTGACCAGGCCTAAAGGAAATTAGTTTTAGTAAATAATTTAGAGCGCGAATCTTCGAATTTGAAGCAAATTTATGAACGATAGCAAAGCCAAACTTACCCGTTTGTCCGCGGCCTAGCGTTTCCTCAATAAGATAAGGTCCAACTGACCTGACTTCACTTTGAGACATTCTCTGACCTTCCTTACGTTAATCTGTGTTTCAAAACTGGCCTTCACAATCCTTGAAATTTTTATAAACACCTCCGAAATCGGACATGATTATTTTCTCGCTACCTCATCTTCTTAGCAGTGTGATCGGTTCTCCTCCTGTGTTATCCGGGAACTGTCATTCAAACAAAACAATGCTATTGTTTACCCTAGATTTTGATTGGCTACTCATATAGGGGAAACAAACAGAACTTTACATCGTGTAAATAACAGAACTTCAATGTTTTGAAAAGAGATTGTGTATTATGGGCTTTCAACATTTCCCCCCGAAGGTTGGACTTCATTACTTATAGATAAGTCATAATTATACAGTGTACTCGTCAAACAATCAAAATTCTTGTGAAATCAAAGATTGTTTTCAATATTGGTTTGCCACGCCAATACACTCAGACCATAAATTTTTCTCACCTCGGTAAAACAGCAGAAGTTGTACAATTTCTAGTAGCATTATACGTCAGGGTTTCGCGTAACAACCTCGTAATAGGTTCTCTTTGTGGGAGGGAAAATGGTTGTTTTGTCCCTTTCTAAACCTACAACTTACGAAACGAATGAAAACAAATTACACAGAATTAGCTATTAGGCATTAACATTTATGCCCAACTCGGTCACAAATGCATGCGGAAGCAAAAGCTACAAAAACTTTAGAGTAGCTACAATTAAGCCCAATAGCAGTTTTCAGTTCATTTAGAAGCAAAATGTTTGGATAAAATTTGACTAGAACTGAAAAACTGTAGGTCAAGCTGTGTGGGTGTTGAAAAAAAATTTCGTGACAAAAAAGTTATCATGCTATGAACCGCGAACTATGGTGCACTTTCATACTGGGTTATTAAATCAGCTCAGTTTTAATATCTAAGTTCTCAGTTGAAAATTTTAACAAATCGCTTGTATGCATCTTTTTTATCAATTTAAAGCTTACTACACTATTTTTTATGAGAACTCAAATTTTTCTTATAAGAACGTCAGGCAGAAAATTGGCACACACCCGGGGCTGATCGAGGATCGAGAAATGGCCGAGAACTTTGTTTCGTTACCTTGCGGCTCCAAATCATGCATTCATTCATTTGATATTTTTATACTATCTTTATGATTCCGGAACGCGTTTTCGCTTGAGAAAAAAATGAGATGAGAACACACTTTTTTGTATAAGAACCATCAGTAAAATTTCCCGGGTTCGTTATCTTTATAGTTATAAAAGATACATATATACACAAAACACGTATATTTTAATATATTTTGATATTTTTATGTTTTTAAAAAAATATTGTAATTTAAAACATTTTTATAAAATAATTTCGATAATACACGCGCTCTGATTGGTCGAGGACCATTTTCTATCTCTGGATGGAAATCATGAATGACGTCATCAGTTGTTATCATTTTACAAAAGCTTTAGAAGATACTTTTCGTGTTTCCATACTCTGTTGGAAACACTTGAGATTTTTGTAAGAATACTCGAAAATATTTTGAATCACTCGCTTTCAACTCGTGATCCAAACTTTTTCTCGTGTTCTCCCAACAATCCCGCGTGTTTCCAACAGAGTATAGTATGGAAACACGGCCGAATATATTCTAAAGCTTAAGGGACTAAAGTTCCCAAAATCATTTACAAACATTCAATTTTGGCCAAAAAAGAAGACGTTCTTATAAAAAATAAGGGTGCAGCCGGTTTTACCTCGGAAAATAGTTATCACATGCCTTACATAAAAAATGGATGTAGCTAAATTTAAGTTGGATAACGCTACACGTTTCTATTATAGGAACCAGTGCCTTTCGGCTGAGGCTCGGCTGTGCTTAAACCCTAGGCGATTTCAGTTTCAAATTGTTCTAAAATCTTTTGATTTCCTGATATTTCCAAAGGGTGGATTAGTTTGTTGCCCGGAAAAATAGGCATAAGAAATACGTGTTTGCATTTCTTATTGCGGTACGCGATAAATAGAGAACACTCCGTGGAAAGTGCGTGCGTAAAGCTTTTATTCACATCTCAACTATCTGTGTACAAGGATCAAACAAAATTCTTAAAAATGTCTAACCAAAATTTCAGCCAGGTAATCGTTCTTCTTTTTTGGCTTGTTTTTAAATTGTTGGCAATTTCTACCCGAGTGTTCTTATAAAATTTCGTTTTATCATAAAAAGCATGTATTCTGACACAGAAACAGCTCGATGGCTTAATAAGTATGCTTAAATAATCAATCTTGTTGTTGGTCCAGTATCCAAATTGTTCCCCCGGGCAAAGTTATATATAAATCTTTTGATTTCCTGATAATGCTGAGACGATACTGATGTTGGACCAGCTTCAATTGAACTATTTAAGATCAAGAAGGGGCGTCGGAATGACCGAACGGTCAGCATGCATGCCAGTCACCTCTGTGACCCGCGATTGAAGTTGTCGATCTCAATACAAAATCGCAGAAATCGACACAGTTAAGTCTATATGGCTGTGAATTCTGGGTTTCGCACGTGGAGAGATTCCTCTGAAGTAATGACTAGATTCCATCCGTCAAACCGCTCTTTTCGAGAGAAGCCTGGGAACTTGTTTTTACAGTGTCACATTTTGCTTCCGCTAGCCTTCAGCTTTCAAAATATTATTTAACTTTTTACTTTGATCTCAATCCATCTCGACCTCAATACTTTTTCTACGTCAAAGTTTCCTCTTTCATTACTAGCTGTTCATAGATAAGCGCTTAGATGAAAAAAACAAATCAGCGTATTAAACTAGGAAAAAAAACTTTAAACCGAAACTTTGCAGTGCAAGAAATATTCAAGATTAATGGATTTTGTGTTCATGCATAATTAAGATCGAACCGACACAAACAAAAAAGGTTGGTTTAAATGCAGCGATATAGTATTCTTAAAGAAAGTTAACATGAACTAGCTGAATTTACATCTTGTAGAAGAAAGAGCATAAACGCTGTTTTATTGATGGTAATTAAACCTCAACTCCAAGTTAACGTTTGCCATATTTTACTGATGGCAGTGTTAAACTTATTATATCGTTTTTTTTTTATTGCAACAAAGATTTGATTACTCACATCTTAGGCTTAGATTTGATCGAATAAGGACATGTGCTTCTATTTGCAGAGGTGAACTTACTATTAGACTTCAGAAAATTAGCTCAATTGGGTAAACTCTGGTTAATTATAAAACTAAACATACTCAACGGCTTCGCTCGCGGCCGATAGCTACAACACTACTACAATCTTTTGGCGCGGTACCCATTAAACGGAAGTTTGTCGAAACAGTTCCCAGGCTTCTCTCGAAAAGGGCGGTTCTAGTAGATCTGACAATCGGCACAGTTAAACTCAGTTAATTCTATCTGGCTGTACAGAGCTCTGCTCTAAGGTCGTACATGGGCCGTGTAGGGCAGCAATTTACATGCTTTTAAATCCTGGCAGGCAGCAATTGTGTTGTAACATTAAGTGCGTCTTTACATGCTTTGGCACAAGGGGGCCCAATCTCGTTGAGCTGCGTCCTTCGCAATTCAGTCACGACTAAAAGTAAAGCCGTGGCTATATACGGTGCAACATTGCATGCAACGTTGCACGCAACCGAAACCCTTCGTGTAGCCACTCGGTGAAACCGTTGCGTGTAATGTTACAGGAGTAGGATCGGTTTCTACTTCGCGCAACGTTGCGTGCAATGATTTCAAAGGTGGCTACACGGTGAAATTCTACCATTGGGCGCAACGTTACAGGCAATGTTACACCATGCAGCCACGGCTTAAGGGTGGCTAGCTTGGCGCTAGATGTCATTATTATTATTATTATTAATATTATGGGCAGTAAAACTATCTGTATGCACAGTGTTAGATAGCAACACAGGGCGCAGAGCGTAACCTGTGAGCAAA